>VZTU01013818.1:243030-286796 GCA_013400835.1 Zapornia atra
CCACTGAAAAGGGGCTGGCCAATTCCCCCTGCATCCCATGCCTAAGATAATTATAAACACCAATTAGGTCCCCCCTAAGTCTTCTTTTCTCTAGACTGAACAGTCCCAGCTCTCTCAGCCTGTCCTCATAGGGGAGATGTTCCAGGCCCCTAATCATCTTCGTAGCCCTTCTCTGGACTCTCTCCCGGAGGTCCCTGTCTTTTTTATACCAGGGAGCCCAGAACTGGACACAATACTCCAGGTGGGGCCTGACCAGGGCAGAGTAGAGGGGGAGGATCACCTCCTTCGACCTGCTGGCCACACTCTTCCTGATGCATCCCAGGATCCCATTGGCTCTCTTGGCCACCAGTGCACACTGCTGGCTCATAGCCAACCTGTCATCAACCAGGACCCCCAGGTCCTTCTCCACAGAGCTCTTCTCCAGCAGGTCATCCCCCAGCCTGAATCATTTCCTCTGAACACTGAGACATTTAACTCACATTAAACTGCCTCCCTACTGAGCATTAGCAGTAACACACCTACTTGTTTCTTTTTTTCCTTCTGCTGACATGGCCCGGGTCAGTGAAGGTCATTCGTGTTCTGGAAGTATCAGCCAGGTCAGTGGCTTACCTCACCCACAGTTACATCCACTTTACAAATGAAGAAATTAAATGGCTTGTCCATGAACACAGCACACACCTCTCAGTAGGTGCAAACATAATCCTGGCTTTCAGAGTCCAAATTCCTTGCCCAGGTTCTTGTTACATGTCGCCTTTGGTTGCACATGGTATGATGTGGATGTGATGAACACTGGATGTCACAGAAATGCCTTTTGCAACTGGTAAGATAATGAGCACGTACAACCTGCTGGGGCAGAGTCACAGCAGTAGAAATACATACACCTGTCACCAGAAACTAGGGACAGCCTCATGATAGCAGCACTTCATTTCCTTGCATGGCTGCAAGATAATGCTTTTTACCTCAATTTTCTGAAGGGAGAAGCAAGCTAAAATTGACAACAAAGAAGGGTTTACACATCGGGTCTGTAGTGCTGTGTATCCTTCATCCTTGTGAATCCTCACATGCACAGAATCACAGAATCATAAGGTTGGAAAAGAGCTTTGAAGATCATCAAGTCCAACCATTCCCATCCTATGCCAAACCATATCCCTAAGTACCTCATCTACCCTTTTCTGAAACCCATCCAGGGAAGGTGACGCAACCCCCTCCCTGGGCAGCCTGTTCCAGGCCTTGACAACTCTTTCAGTAAAAAATTTTTTCCTAACATCTAATCTGACCCTGCCCTGGCACAGCTTAGTGCCATTTCCCCTTGTCCTATCTCCTGTCACCTGGAGACAAAGCATTGAGCTGCCATAAAACAATATGCTTAAAAGTTCCTTTTCCAGATCTACATTCCAATGTACCTCCTCTGCCATGGACTGGAGTGGTACAGCTTCATGACAGAAGAAAAGCTATCACAGCAAAACTACAACCAGAGAGGCCACCCCTGGTGAGTTTTTGAACATGGAGGCGTCTTGCACAGCGTATGTCCCCAGGCAAAATGGAAGAGAGCCCGGGCTCTGTGCAGGATGAATATGCAAGGACAATCCTTAGCTGAGGAAGGAACAAAGAGACCATCAATTGTTTGAGCCCCAGCTCATCATGACACTGCAGGGATTTGTGTCTCTGGGTTTCAGAGCCACTGGAAAAGCCAGCAGAGCACTCCAGGCTTCCTGCTGGTACTAGGAACAAAAGCAAATCCAGGGATAAAATGATCAGATGAAAAAATCCCAGAGAAAGGAAATGTGCTTGGCTGTGTGTTTATACATGGCCTAGCACAAAGGTTTCCCTGGACAAGACCCAAAGATATGACAAATGTGGAAAATAATGAGGAATAATTATAATCTGGGGAGCTGAGAAACCACGAACAGGTTGAACTTGTTCAGTAATGTCACCAGCCTGAACCTGACAGGCCCGGTCATGCATTCAGCGTGCTGCTACACGTACTCATGGCTCCCCTCATGTGACAGGCTACCAGCAGCCTAAGGCTGCGTGACGACTGACGCTTGAATAGACACAGATTCTCCAAGCGGGTCAAAGAGGAACCACTTTATGTGTTACCTACTGCACATCTCCATGCCCCTACTCCAGACATGCCTTTACACCATCCCTGCTGGATACAACCTTCTTTGCCCCCCTCATTTTGGATGAAATTATAGTTCTGGTAGAGCTAGCAACTTTGCAGGTGTTGATGATGTAAAGGAAAGGCATTCCTCTCACAACCAGCTGGTGAGAAAAGTACCACTGCAGGATTCAGTGGGAACCCCCCCAGCAGCAAGGGGTGCTCCTGCCAACAGGAACTGCACGGGGTTCTTCTAGGGCTTGGGCTCAGGGACATGCAGAGTGGTGGTGGTGAGGAGGGGGATTGCTGTTTTGGTGGGTCTGAGATTCTGTTTCAACTCTCTGAAAAAGGTTTCATGAGGGGAACAGAGAAGCTAAAAGCCAAACCAGTGCTACTTATCCCTGCAACTATTCTATTTATTTCTAACTGGGTGAAACTTTATAGCTAAAAAAGAGAGGAATTTCTGCCAATGTCAGGCTCTTGTTGGCTACTTTACACTTGGAATCTGGTGACCCTTGTACTGATGCAGTGTGGAAGTAATTCAGCTAAAGACAATAAAGTCATGCCAGGACAAATAAACTGAGTCAGAGTTGTGCACTTCTGGCTCCAACTGGCTTTTTCATAGCTGCCCACAGGGAGCAGAACACAAAGCTGCAAAGCATCATGTTATACAGGCATGACACTCGTGGTCAAAGCACAACAGGGTCATGCCCTAAGGAGCCTGCTGCCCAGTAAAGGCTTAATACAGCAGGGGATTGGTGAACGGGGAAAAGACAGAGGTAAAGCTCTGAAGGAGAAGAGGTCCTACAGAAAAAAATACTGAAGAACTGCATTGGAGTTCTGTAGCTTAATGACTGACAGGTAGTTAGCTCCATTGCTAGAATAGTTTATGGAAACAGTTCAAAATAGCATGGACATATCCCATATATCCACAAGAGCCTGAAGAACTAAACACAGATACAGCACATTTTCAAGAAGTGTTTATACTAAAAAGTAGAACTTGCTGGGAATTTTTCAGTAGAACATTTTTTCTATTGGAAAGTGGCAGTGTTTTTCAGCCATCAAAGCAGTGTGCAGAAAAGAAAAAGATGGTGAGGGGCAATTCCCTTGTTCTACAAGCTTTACATGGGATTTTTCATTATTTTGCAAAGAAAAAAGTTCCATTTTTAACAGAAAACATTTAGTTTAAAAATTTTAAGTGAAAAAATAAAATAAAAATCAGAACTGAAAAAATAATTCAGCTATGTTTAAACAATAATTTCAATTTTTTGCTTTCAACAGCTACTTCTCTGGCTTGATGGTTAAAACAAAATCAGAATATGAGTCTTTCTCCCAGACTGGGGGAGCTCTAAAGAATATGCAAACATATTAACAGGCTGCCCAGAGAAGTAGTGGATGCCCCGTCCCTGGAAGTGTTCAAGGCCAGGTGGGATGGGGCCCTGGGCAACCTTGTGTAGATCCAGGCCTGGAGGTTGGTGGCCCTGCCTGTGGCAGGGGGGTTGGAGCTCTATGATCCATGGGGCCCCTTCCAACCCAGACCATTCTATGATTCTATATGAAATCCATGTAATGTGTCAAATCATATGTCATGGATTTCCTCTCTGCTCCTACCTTGGCACTTGTGTCCAGGGAGAAAAGGGAACAAGTAAGTGTATTGTGGTCCTAAAAACTTCCTGGTATGTGGTAATCTCTCTCCCTGTTTTCTGGCTTTGCCCATTTCTGTCATTTTTAGATCACAAAGTACCCAAGACACATTTTTTTTTTTAAACATTTGTTTGTGCAGACTTTTGCACAGGGTGCCTTTATCCAGAGTGGAGTTTCAACAGAGCTCCACTGACCACTGACACTGCCCTCAAGGCGTTTTTATAGATCATGTGTGTCTCACACGTGCAGTCAGACAGGCAGAAGGGCAAGAATGGGGTCAGCAGTAAATACTTCCTGTGGCACAGCAAGCAGAGCCAGGCTGCTCCAAACCTGACCTTTCAGGCTGGCAACACAGCACGCTGACCCTCGTCTCGTTAGGTGGAGCTCCAGCTGCAGGGCTATAAACCACAGCAGTGTACACTCAGAGACTGGTGGGGATATGGTTTTGGCTGCTGAGGGCCATGTGTTGTTCAGCACATCCTCAAGCACCAGCAGGCTATGAAGGCACACTCCGCAGCGGCTTCTCGCCACTGACAGCTTAGGTGCCCCTCCTCTTCCAGCTCCCCATTCCAACACATCTGCTTGTTCTTCTGCAATCTGGGCACCTCACTTAGTGAAGTGACTCAGGAATACTAAGAGGAGCAGTTACCAAGTGAGTGCAGGGAGTAGAGGCGTTCTCTGCAATTACTCTGGTCACGGAGTTTAGCGCTCTGCCCCCTTTTCCAATCCTTGGGTGCTGGTATCAGATCTGAGTAATAATATAAACCTGAATGACAGCAGATTCTTATTTTCTATTGCAGCTTGAGGGCCAAGAGTGATGATTCCATTCTTAGAGAAGCATTAACACATGGACAGAAAGAGTCTTATCAACAAGACTGCGAGGTGGAGAAGTATCTGTAGGCATACAACTGCTGCTGTATGTGATTACTACTCCTCACTCTAAAATGTGCAGAAAAGATACCAGGTGTCCACGCACACTTCAAAGATAAAACACACCTTCTGTCTTCTGAAGAGAGCAACAAGCTGACACTCAGGAATGGGAATCTAGACATTGCCTTTGGATTCCCAATGGCTGAAGTGCTACTCTCTGTTGTCTGAATGATACTGAGACACCAAGCACACACACTACAAGGCAATGGCACCTGAAGTACCTTCTCAAACAGGAGCACTGACAGCTGTCAGAGAGAGGCAGGGTGCATCCAGCACTCCCAATGTCAGCTCCTTACAGGGGTTTGAAGATCCTCCTTTGCAGAATCACAGCATATTAGGGGTTGGAAGGGACCTCAAAAGATCATCTAGTCCAACCCCCCCCGCCAGAGCAGGATCACCTAGGTTAGGTCGCACCGGAACGCATCCAGATGGGTTCTGAATGTCTCCAAAGAAGACTCCACAGCCTCTCTGGGCAGCCTGTTCCTGTGCTCTGTCACTCTCACAGTGAAAAAGTTTTTCCTTATGGAACCTCCTGTGCCCCAGCTAGCACCCGTTGCCCCTTGTCCTATCACCGGCCATCATTGAGAAGAGCCTGGCTCTGTTGACCTGACACACACCCTTTACATATTTATAAGCATTAATGAGGTCACCCCTCAGTCTCCTCCAGGCTAAAGAGACCCAGCTCCCTCAGCCTGTCCTCATAAGGAAGATGTTCCACTCCCTTAATCATCTTGGTGGCTCTGTGCTGGGCTCTTTCAAGCAGTTCCCTGTCCTTCCTGAACTGAGGGGCCCAGAACTGGACACAATATTCCAGATGCGGTGTCACCAGGGCAGAGCAGAGGGGAGGAGAACCTCTCTTGACCTACTAACCACACCCCTTCTAATACACCCCAGGATACCATTGGCCTTCTTGGCCACATTGCTGGTTCATGGTCATCCTGTTGTCCACCAGGACCCCTTCTTCTCTCTAAATGTTCCTAACTTTGTCCTGTGTCTGTTTTAAAGCATAATGATGGGAGGAAATTCAAACTAGAGATTAGTGGCTGGTGGGAACAAAGGAGGAAAATTATTGCTATGCTTGGGGAGAAAAAGCTCCTGTTCCTTAGATGCAAAAGACAAAGCCTTTATCATCTTTAATCTTTAGCACTGTGCCAGTGTATTTACACTGTCTCCTACTCTCAGGACAAACAACACTGAGAACACATGGCAACTTAAACACCAAGTGGTAGATGGCAACAGTCTAGTGCCAGCTAGTGTCATTTGGTTATTTTTAACTTGCTCATCCCTGTGGTGTGGTATCAGACATTCCTTCTCAAGGCTCACAGTTCTGCTGATCCTGAAAACCAGGGAGGTGAAAGCAGACTTGACTCTCTTTTCACTCATGTGCTGTCAAGTTGATGCAGTCAGTGACATTACAAGGTTCTAAGACAGGTTACATTTTCCAAGGAAATGAAGGAAGGCCAGGGATCTCACAGTACCATGAGAGGACTGGCCACTACAAGAGAACAAGGATGCTCAGCTTGAACATGGATGTACTGGGGAGGAGATGAGCCCTTAGCTCTTCTCCTTCTGTCACCATTAGGAGCAACAATCATATGATTGTGCATCTCCCACAGCCACAAAAGATCATAGAATCATCATAGAACGGCATGGGTTGGAAGGGACCCCAAGGATCACAGAGCTCCAACCCCCCTGCCACAGGCAGGGCCACCAACCTCCAGGCCTGGATCTACACAAGGTTGCCCAGGGCCCCATCCAACCTGGCCTTGAACACTTCCAGGGACGGGGCATCCACCACCTCTCTGGGCAGCCTGTTCCAACACCTCACCACTCTCTCTGTAAAAAACTTCCCCCTAATATCTAATCTAAACCTTCCTTCCTTTAGTTTTAATCCATCCCCCCTTGTCCTGCCATTATCTGCTCTTTTAAAAAGTTTAATCCCCTCCTGCTTATAAGCTCCCTTCAGGTACTGGAAGGCTGCAATGAGGTCCCCCCACAGCCTTCTCTTCTCCAGGCTGAACAAGCCCAGCTCCCTCAGCCTCTCTTTGTAGGGCAGGTGCTCCAGCCCTCTAATCATCCTTGTGGCCCTCCTCTGAACCCTCTCCAACAGTTCCCCATCTTTCTTGTATTGGGGGCCCCAGATCTGGACACAGTACTCCAGATGGGGCCTCACGAGGGCAGAGTAGAGAGGGACAATCACCTCCCTGTCCCTGCTGGCCACCCCTCTTCTGATGGAGCCCAGGATCCCATTGGCCTTGCGAGCTGCAAGAGCACATTGCTGGCTGATGTTAAGTCTCTCATCCACCAGAATCCCCAAGTCCTTTTGGATCTGGATCCAGCTTTGCCAGTTCAGTGAGTGAAGGTCAGTCACTCTAAGACACGTGTGAGAAATGGGTTTTGTAAAGCTTTTTTACAAAAACAGGCAGCTTACCTCCTTCTCTTTGAACTATGTGGTACAGATGAACTGTATGCAGGATACACTCCAGATCCTGATCCTGGTAGCCTTTCTCATGCATGTCATCCACCGAGTCGGGATAGATTACTTGATCACGCAGCGTCCCAATAGACATGTAGGGTCTGGGAAACCAGGGAGAGAAACTGGTCATCTGGAGCTGACTCCAAGTGAGCACATCCAGCTGACACTCCATGAGTGTAATGCTTTAAGCACCATGTTGCTAAAACTGGATCTAGCTGTGGGTGTATTGTGGGTGAATGTTTTTTTTCGAAATTTACCCTGGGGACAATGTATTGTTTCCATAACAGCCGATTACAGGGTAGCAACAGGGGTAGTATGAGCAGGAAAACAAAATGACACATCAAGCAGAATAATCACAGAATCACAGAATCGTAGGGGTTGGGAGGGACCTCCAGAGATCATCGGGTCCAACCCCCCTGCCAAAGCAGCTCCCCAGCTCATATTGCACAGGGAGGCATCCAGACGGGTCTTGAATATCTCCAGAGAAGGAGACTCCACCACCCCCCTGGGCAGCCTGTCCCAGGGCTCTGTCACCCTCACTGGGAAAAAGTTCTCCCCCATGTTGGGGCAGAACTTCCTGTGCTCCAATTTGCAGCCATTGCCCCTTGTCCTGTCCCCACAGACCACTGAAAAGGGGCTGGCCAATTCCCCCTGCATCCCATGCCTAAGATATTCATAAACACCAATTAGGTCCCCCCTAAGTCTTCTTTTCTCTAGACTGAACAGTCCCAGCTCTCTCAGCCTGTCCTCATAGGGGAGATGTTCCAGGCCCCTAATCATCTTCGTAGCCCTTCTCTGGACTCTCTCCAGGAGGTCCCTGTCTTTTNATCACCTCCTTCGACCTGCTGGCCACACTCTTCCTGATGCACCCCAGGATCCCATTGGCCCTCTTAACCACCAGTGCACACTGCTGGCTCATAGCCAACCTGTCATCAACCAGGACCCCCAGATCCTTCTCCACAGAGCTCTTCTCCAGCAGGTCATCCCCCAGCCTGTACTGATACAGATGGTTATTCCTCCCCAGGTGCAAGACTTTACACTTGCCCTTGTTGAATTTCATTAGGTTTCTCCCAGCCCAGCTCTCCAGCCTGTCCAGGTCTCTCTGGATGGCAGCGCAGTGTTCCTGCGTGTCAGCCACTCCTCCCAGCTTTGTATCATCGGCACTTGCTGAGGGTGGATGCTATTCCCTCATCAAGGTCGTCAATGAAGATATTAAACAGGACTGGACCCAACACCGAGCCCTGGGGAACAATGAACAGCCTCTCCGTAGCCCATGCTGAAAGCTTTCACCTGGAGTCAGAGAAACTCTGTGTTGTATCCAAGGTTTGCTAGGCTCAGAGGTTTAGAAATTGAATTAGACACTCATGTGTTAAAAGCAGGTTGTAACAAAGTGGTTGCAGCTCAAACTGGGAGAGATTCCCATGGAGCAGCAGGAGACACCCAAACTAGGCAGGAGAACACAGAAAGCATCCTTTGCACACGACTGTTCTGGACTGCAGAACTGGGGTCAGGTGTAACTTAGCTGGCTCTAGAAGCCAGAGTAACACCTCTGAATTGCAAAAAAGCATACACTGGAGAAGTTGATCAGTTTAAACCTCCCAGTGCCAGCCTCCTTTTGCCAAGCACAAGGCTGAGCTGGATGTGAAGCAGCTTCTGAACCACCAAGTTCCCAGACCAGGTAACACCATCCATCTTAGTAACACAAGCTGCCTTCACTTTGGAGCCAGAGTCCCCAGTCATGGACATGTTCCTGGTATGGCTATGGACACTTTCCACAGTGCCAGGAGCTGTGCCCGGCCTCTGGTACAGCCCAGGCCCCAAAAATCCTCCTAGTCCCTTAACTCAAAGAACAGTCTCTCAGCTCAAAGAACAGTTTCACACCACTCTAAAAGGTACCAGGCCATGCAGGCTGGGATAGCAAAGGCAACCTAAGACCCATCTGTCAATTTATCTGACCAGCTCTTTTGCCCCTCTGGTTCTAAGGATTTCTTGTGAAGGACAAATATCCACCCTGTCCTACAGACACTGCTAATAGCTCTAGGAAGCTGGAAACACCCTGGGAATGATCTATGAGATTCTGAGTTTGGAAGGGAAGGTCAAGAACAGTCAGGCTCCAGACTCTGTCCTGCTCACTGTGCCAAAAGTTACACTAACTCCCTCTGGGTTCATCTGCCAAAACAATGCTAGTCTCATTAAAGCTGTGCTGCCAGGGGATGATGACAGAGAGGAGCAGTTAAAACTGGGCTAGAAACAAGGAGGCTTCCAGGCAGCTTGCTCTTGCCACAGAGAATTGCTTCCAACAACTTCATGGTGCACTGATGAGGGGTCAGTTTTGTTCCCTGAAAAGCTCTGAACCTGCGTGGTGGGAAGGTCTCAGCCATGCAGAGGCTCTCCCTGACAGAGACATGTAATACCTGAGCAGATTTCTTCCCTTCCCTTGGAGAAGGTGTGTCTGCAGAAGGGGTGGGTCAACCCACTGTTAAAATATTCCTCAGAGTAATCTGAAGGAATTCATAATGCAACAGAGGCAGAATTCCAGAACCAAAAGTCACATTTGAACTGGCATTGGCTGTGCTGGTTTTAATGCCAGAGAAAACCCTGGTGAACCACCTGTACCTGCCTGCACCCACCTGTACCAGCTGGGTGAGGGTGGGAAGGGCAGGGGGGCCGAACTGCTCGCAAATATTCGGCCATGTCCCTGCTGTGAGCAGGCACCCAGATGGAGCAAAACCAGAACCACAAGTCAAATGCAAGTGCTGCTGCTTCTCTTTGCTCATCGTTATGCTTCCTGCTTGTTGTGGGAAGAGAGCTGCTCAGGGCTGCAGGAACAGTAGCATCAAGTGCAGTGAGCCCTTTACATTAATGGGGATATTGCAAAAGCTCAACTCTACACATTATGTAACTTCATGAAGTCATGATATATTACATTTCCATAGTGCACTGCATCTAGAAGCCCAAAGGGTTTAACTTCTCCCCTATATATTATGGGCAGGGAGAAACCTAATGAAATTCAACAAGAGCAAGTGTAAAGTCTTGCACCTGGGGAGGAATAACCGTCTGTATCAGTACAGGCTGGGGGATGACCTGTTGGAGAAGAGCTCTGTGGAGAAGGACCTGGGGGTCCTGGTTGATGACAGGTTGGCTGTGAGCCAGCAGTGTGCACTGGTGGCTAAGAGAGCCAATGGGATCCTGGGATGCATCAGGAAGAGTGTGTCCAGCAGGTCGAAGGAGGTGATCCTCCCCCTCTACTCTGCCCTGGTCAGGCCCCACCTGGAGTATTGTGTCCAGTTCTGGGCTCCCTGGTATAAAAAAGACAGGGACCTCCTGGAGAGAGTCCAGAGAAGGGCTATGAAGATGATTAAGGGGCTGGAGCATCTCCCCTATGAGGAAAGGCTGAGTGAGCTGGGACTGTTCAGTCTAGAGAAAAGAAGACTTAGGGGGGACCTAATTAGTGTTTATAAATATCTTAGGCATGGGATGCAGGGGGATTTGGCCAGCCCCTTTTCAGTGGTCTGTGGGGACAGGACAAGGGGCAGTGGCTGCAAGTTGGAGCACAGGAAGTTCTGCCCCAACATGTGGAAGAACTTTTTCCCAGTGAGGGTGACAGAGCCCTGGGACAGGCTGCCCAGGGAGGTGGTGGAGTCTCCTTCTCTGGAGATATTCAAGACTCGTCTGGACGCCTCCCTGTGCAATATGAGCTGGGGAGCTGCTCTGGCAGGGGGGTTGGATCTGATGATCTCTGGAGGTCCCTCCCAACCCCTACGATTCTGTGATTCTGTGTAGAAATCACTCCATTTGCTCCCAACTGCTGCCATCTCTGGGACAGAAGACAGAAATTCCACCTGGGCTCAGAAAAGTTTAAATCAGGTTGTGCAGAAAACTGTGGAATTTAGGTGAAGCAAGGGCAGGGAGGGCAGAGTTACCCATCATATAATTTGTCTGGGGTTTAATACCTTACTCTTGTGCAGTATGATCCTGTAATGACTAGCAGCTCTGGGATTAACCTACAGCACAGCTGGGAAGGCAATGCTCAAGAGCACCGTGCCAGGGCACTCGCTGCCATGCTGTTTATTGAGTCACCAACACTCCTTCCTGGGACAACTGGATTCTCCTTGTGGCCTCCCACCTAAACACACCCTTAGTACCAAGCACACCTCTCTCCACCTAGTTGTAAAAATTGAAGAAAAGCCCAGCATGCAGTGGAATACCAAACCCCATCAACTGCTTACTAGCAGAGAGGAAGAATGGCTTATGGTTATGGGTCTGTCCTAGGAGGTGGGAAAGCAGGTTCTGCTTCCTCCAGAGCCACTCATGTCCCTGAGAGGACACTCCATCTTGCTTGGCATGAGATGTCTCATTTGGGACCCCAATACTTGACAACAGAGAGGTACCTCTGTGGTTGGTTTACCCCTTCCAACCCAAACCATTCTATGATTTACTTTAGGGTGGGGATGGACCGCCTCCTGAAGGTGTCTTCTCCCTCCATGGGGTCCAGAGCCCAGACAACTAACTTAGATAAGAAACTTCCAAAGTGCTAAAGTTAGATGAGATCTTGTCTAACTTCATACTCTCATAATCTCCTATTAGACCAGATTTCTCTATCCTTAACTTGAATACAATAACCTCCTTACCTACCACAGGTACCACAAGCCAAACACATTCAAACCTGTTCAACAACAGATGTTATTGCAATTGAGGTTACGTGTGTGAGAGCTGAACATTAAGTATGGGTAACCAGATACAGCAACAGTGACATTTTTGCTTTGCCAGTAAACTGCTTGTTAAAATACTGTTTTCATTCAAGTTTTAGCAGTTAAAACAACAAAAACCAATCTTTTTGTCCTGAAGTAATTCTTGAGTTTAACTAGACTTAACTGGTTTCTGATGGAGTTTTTCCTTTCAGTCAGTGTGTTTGGGTTCCAGTCTCAAGGAAAGCACTCTTACAGACTCTGAAAGCAACTCCTCTGCAGTGCAGAGGTCATGTCTTTGACAGCAATGGCTCTGCAATTGTTCCTCTCCTCTCCTTCTCCTTCTCCTTCTCCTCTCCTTCTCCTCTCCTTCTCCTCTCCTTCTCCTCTCCTCCTCCTCTCCTCCTCCTTCTCCTCTCCTCTCCTCATTCAGTTCTCATAAACTGCTATTCTTTTTCAGTTAGCTTGATTGTTATGTTGCATCACCAATTTCTGTTTGGTGCACTTAGAACTACACTTTGCAGAGCTGTAACTTCATTCTGTTAGTGACAAGCCATCAGCCCTTATGAAGGCGTATGGCTTCCCCCTTGCAATGCAGGCTTTAAAGAGAAGGGACTGTGAAGACATCCTGCAACCTGAAGTCTGTGGTGTGGACAACTCCCTGGTGCCCCATTGACACTTGACATCATGTACAATGTTGGCAAAACACTAGAGAAATCATCTGGGAATGGAGGACAAGGGTTGTCAATGATATGGCCTCTTTATTGCAGTTAGCTTTGGGGAGGGAGAAGGTGCTATGACACATACTGGAGTACATGCCAGTCACTTCCCTTCCCAAATGGAGGGCTTACGTGCTGGAGCTGTGAGGCATAAGGAGAGACCTACAATGCCAATTCAAAGGGACCGTGGATTAGCACTGCACACTGTAACCAGGCAGTACAGTTACAACCCAGTAATTCTCTGATGGCTTGAAGAGCAGAGGGCTTCACTCTTTTGGGTAGCAAATTCAGGATGATGATTTACTCCAGATGGCAAGAAATTTCTGTTCCAAAATCAGAACAAGCCACGTCCACTTGAAATGTTTACAAATACCTTCTGAGTGTATTCAAAGGTGTTTTCCTCTTCCAGGCAAAACAAACTGTGCTGACAGAACCAATACCCTGTTCTGACATTCACAGTATTACTTTAAAGGTTTACAGAAACTAATTCATATGCACTTTGAGAGTCTGTAAAGCAATCTAAATGGTCAGAGCCTTAATTATAAGCACCCTGGAATAAGAGAGGGACCAAAATTATCTTTCTTTAAGTGGCAGGCATCAGAACCTAAGGGATATTAGACCAAGGACCCACTTCCAGAACAGTCTGAAGCTTACTTCACCTTCCTTGGCACACTTCCTCCACGAAAGGTCTAGTTTAAAGCATGTGGTTTGGGATTCTGGAACCCATCTGTATGTCCCCAACTCAGCAACTGGGATCTGACTTGCCATTCGCTGTATTCTCACAGGCATACAAAGTTAGGTGGGGAAATTATGTGTAATGCAACTATAAAGCTTTGACTGACCCATCTTTCACATTTCTATCTCTGGCTGACACAATGCCTCTCTGATATACCCAAGTAGGAGAGAGAAAGGGGAACACTACTTCTGGGACTCTCCTTTTATGGATAAATTGTAGCTTGGTTTTCCAAAGCAGATCAGGATGCCTTCAGAGTGCAATTCAGAGCACTTGCTTTGGCATCTAAAATAACATGTATTCCAGTTTTAGGCACCTCTATTCAAGAAGATCATACTGCAGCCCAAACTCTAACCATGGAGTCGTCTTCCTAGGAAACTTGGAAGATCTTAAGTCAGTGCTTGCACTGAAGAATCTCCAGTCCAGAAAGCCAAGGGCACAGCTCACATCTACAGTGGTGCCTCAATGTTGTCTAATTCCCCAGAAAGTCTAGTACAGTATGGAATATGAAAGCAACAGTTTTAAGTCCAGCACAAAACACTGGCAGCTACTAGAGATGCAAGATGAGGGGCTTGGTATGACAAGATAACAGTTAGAAAATCTCTTCCAAGAACTGGGTTCAGGGTAAGTTCTTCTCAGCTTGCAGGGCATCAGATTCCCATTTTTCTAGGCCAGCATCCAGGTTTAAGAGTCAAAGGGAGAGCACCCTCTGATCTTCCCACTGAAGTAAGAAAACTGCTGTGAAGAGCAGGAGTCGTGTCTGTAGAGACAGCTATTGGAAAGAGCCTAATTATAAACTATACCAGTCAGAATCCTCAACAAGAAGGAAGGAGACTTTAGTGCCAGGCCTTGTGCATTTATGTTTTGTTACTCCTTTTCCCCCCCCCAGTGTTCTTTAATATAAAAGGCAGTTAACTATCATAATCCTTTAGTAGGCTTGTAATAACATGAAAGGGTGTCCTAATCTTATTTAGGTCCTTGCTCTCAGCACAGGGCTTGTTATAGATAAAGGGGTTTAATGTTTAGCCCTCAGTTTGGCACCTAAACTTCAGTAAGAGGCAGGAGTTCATACATACATTTGTGTTTAGATTCCTATGGTTTAACTCTAGGTGGCTCCCTTTACCTACTACACAAAATTTTTGGATAATTTTCCAAAAGCTCTAAATCTCCTCCTGACCATCTAGGGAATCCACCTATATTTAGAACTTTCCCATCACCTTGCTGTTGCAAAGATCCTAATTTTTAGGTGCTGTAATACCTCTGCAGGAGTCACCTCAGCAGAACTCCAGCTCTTGCCATGCTCCTGATTCAGGCCAATAGGAAAAACTCCCTGGCAAAGCTTGATCGACAGCGATGCTCAAGAAATGCCAACCTCCACTATGTAGAGTGATGTAGAAGTTGTCTACCTCGACTAGAGGTAGTTGATAGTGGATGTTGTCTACCTTGACTTCTGCAAGGCTTCTGGCACTGTCTCCCATAACATCCTCAGAGGCAAGCTTTGGAAGTGTGGGTTAGATGAGTGGACAGTGAGGTAGTTTGAGAACTGGCTGAATGACAGAGCTCAGAGGGTTGAGATAAGCGGCACAGAGCCTAGTTCAAGGCCTGTCCCAGGAGTCAGGACTGGGCTCAGTCTTATTCGATCAATGATGGGGACAAGGGGACGGAATGTACCCTCAGAAAGTTTGCTGATGATACAAAACAGGGAGGAGTGGCTGATACACCAGAAAACTGTGCTGTCATTCAGTAAGACCTGGACAGGCTGGAGAGTTGGGTGGAGAGGAACCAACAAGGGGAAGTGTACAAAGCCAATGGGATCCTGGGCTCCATCAGAAGAGGGGTGGCCAGCAGGGACAGGGAGGTGATTGTCCCTCTCTACTCTGCCCTCGTGAGGCCCCATCTGGAGTACTGTGTCCAGATCTGGGGCCCCCAGTACAAGAAAGATGGGGAACTGTTGGAGAGGGTTCAGAGGGCCAAGAGGACGATTAGAGGGCTGGAGCACCTGCCCTACAAAGAGAGGCTGAGGGAGCTGGGCTTGTTCAGCCTGGAGAAGAGAAGGCTGCGGGGGGACCTCATTGCAGCCTTCCAGTACCTGAAGGGAGCTTATAAGCAGGAGGGGATTCAACTTTTTAAAAGGGCAGATAATGGCAGGACAAGGGGGAATGGACTAAAGCTAAAGGAAGGAAGGTTTAGATTAGATATTAGGGGGAAGTTTTTTACAGAAAGAGTGGTGAGGTGCTGGAACAGGCTGCCCAGAGAAGTAGTGGATGCCCCGTCCCTGGAAGTGTTCAAGGCCAGGTTGGATGGGGCCCTGGGCAACCTTGTGTAGATCCAGGCCTGGAGGTTGGTGGCCCTGCCTGTGGCAGGGGGGTTGGAGCTCTATGATCCTTGGGGTCCCTTCCAACCCAGACCATTCTATGATTCTATGATCTCTCATATGAGGAAAGGCTTAAAGGCCTGGGTCTGTTTAGCCTGGAGAAGACTGAGAGGGGACTGATACTTAAAAATATCTAAAGGGTGGGTATCTAGAGGATGGGGTCAGTCTTCTCAGTGGTGCCCAGGGACAGGACAATGGGTGGAAACTGGAACACAGGAAGATCCATCCCAACATGAAGAAAAACTTCTTTGCACTCAGGGTGCCAGAGCACTGGAACAGGCTGCCCCCTCACAATTCTGTGCAATCTGCTCTAGTTGATCTTGCTTTAGCAAAGGAGTTGGACTAGATGAGGTTTCTTCTGAACCTCAGAGGTTTCTTCTGTGATTCTGTGATCTAGATTCCTAATAGGTCTTTGATGGCATTAATAAAATAAATAAACAGCAAAAACCTAATGATGGCATCACCATAACTTTGAGAAAATAAAACATCTTAATTGAATGGGAATTAAGTTCTTTTTAAGCAGTGCTGCATCCACTACTCTCACACAGAAATGGTACACCAAAGAGATAGAAATAATAATAATGGTATAATATTTAGCAAATTTTTAAAAAGCAACAGGCTGTTTATTGCATTGTATCTAGTTCAAGGGATTTCAGGGCCAGCTAAAGTTTCAGCAACCCTTCTAAAGATATAAATAATTGATGTCTCTTTAAAATACCCTACACTGAACTCTCCTCTCCACTCATACAGACCCAGCCATGAACATCCTCTAAATATTTCAGATAGATCAGTTACCAGAGTGGAATGTAATCAGCTTATAGCCATTAACATAGTTAACAGGAAATGAAATGTGTGGTATGAAAGGCTGAATTCTCAGTGCATATAATTAGAATCTGATAGCAAAGGCTGAAAAAAAAGAAAATCACACTAATCACCCTCTGGCTTTCTTTGCAAAGAAGCTATGCACATCTCTGCAAGAAAATAATTTGTGAGAAGCCTTTAATTTAAAGTGCTATTCATCCTCAGGTTATCATCTAATGTCATAATTTACTTCTTTACCAGTTACAACAAAACCAGAATTGGTCAGATGTTACAGAGGTTTAAGGCAAACAATTCATGAAATCATCCAGTTCAGCCCATTTGTATCTTGTGATAGGCAGAGACAACAGAATGAACACATACATAATTAAAAACAAAACCCAGGCAATTTCTGCAAAATATGAGCAGCTAATGCCATCTGAAATAATTATACCTCCTGTGGTGAATCAAAGCAACCAGACAGACAAATGCAGAAAAAGTACTCTCCTTTTCTCAACCAACCACATTTTGCAGGCCCAGTCTTTTCATACCTCTGGCAGTCCTGATAAGCAAAGGATTATTTGGATGGATGATCACGAAGATCAATGAATCAAACAACGAGCTGTTCTAGACAAGACTCTAGCTGCCAGCTCCACTGGGCATGCCCCAGTTTAAGAGGTATTACAGTGAGTAAGGCAGTTTCCTCTTTTAGAAAGATCCCAAATTATTCATGGTTTTGCAGATGAGAAGTGACACCTTACTTCACAGAGAAGAGGAACTGTAGACAGTGAAGCCTCTAGAGCAAAGGCTGCTTTTGCTCTGGGCTTCTGTAGTGCTTAGTTCTCCAAGGTATTGTATCTTCCATGCACTGGGTTATGGATATAAAAGTAATACTGGAGCAACAGTGAGTCTCCAGTGAAACACCCTGCCAAAATGTGAGGTCCCACACTGCACTGGCTTCCCTCTAATCCTCTGTGAAACACTGGATTACACAGGACAGAACATGACAGTGCAGACTGCAGAGACGTACTGTGTATATAGAAACAGAGAACATGTATAGATACATGGAACATCATTAGAGACATTTTATAAGCATTCCAGGTACCTGAAGTGGCCACAGGGGAGCTGTAGTCATCTCTAGCAGAAACTAAAATTGATAGGGTATAATTAATGCAAAGTATTAGGCAGATAAACAAGCCTGGAAGTTATCCCTCTTGGGAAAGACAGGCTC
Organism: Zapornia atra; assembly: GCA_013400835.1. NCBI lineage: Eukaryota > Metazoa > Chordata > Aves > Gruiformes > Rallidae > Zapornia > Zapornia atra. Next base: position 260,725 of record VZTU01013818.1, read on the forward strand.
CCTTTTAAGCTAGGCTAGTGCACACATACTGAACTGCAGGAGAAACCCCACCAGCTCCACTGTCCCATGAGACCATGGCATAATTAATGACTCAGGAACAAAGATCTGAAAATCCCAAGTTCTGAGGACTACTCAGCATTGTCTGCAGAAGACACTCACCTCACCTGAAAGTTCCTCATCCAAGTCCAAGTCTGTCACCCCAAGCTCTCTTTGCAGTCAACAAGAGTACTCTACTGAACTGGTACCTCCAGTGGGTCTCACGTGCCCTAGATATTTGTTCTAGGGCATGGGATGAAGGGCTGCAGTGGTCTGAACTGGAAAACTACTGTGTATCAAAGAGCTGGAGATCCACAGAACAGTTGACCTGAGAGGGCATGGGCCTGTGCTACGCTTTGCTGCGCTGTGTTGGGCTGTGCTGCACACAACTTGGCCTTCAGGCCTGTGCTGTGCTGCACTTCTCACTGCAGGATAAACTTTGCTGACTAATCCTAAGGGAGGAGCCTGCAAGCAGCTCCCACTTGGCACCAGCAGTGACACCACCCTGCCATGTCCTTGGCTTTATCTTGAAGTGAAGCAGTGTGTTCTCATGCAAACATCCTTTCGTTTGACAGCAGAAATAATAACTGAAGTTGTTTACTGCCAAGACAATCCTATCAGGCCAACTAAAGACTATAATGCCAGTGAACCTTAGCATGGAAGGGATCAAGTGCAGCATGCTGTGCTGTAACTAGAGGTCCATCTGATGTTGCACACTGCTGGGTTCCTAGCATCTGATGGGATTTAAGTGCCACGAAGATGATGAAGGGACAGAAGCATCTCTCCTATGAGGAAAGGCTGAGAGAGCTGGGACTGTTCAGCCTGGAGAAAAGAGAAGGCTCAAGGGGTTGTCATCAATGTATATAAGTACCTGAAGGGGGGGATGTGTGTGCAAAGAAAGTAGAGCCAAGCTCTTTTTAATGGTGACCAGTAACAGGACCAGAGGCAATGGGCACAAACTGAAATAGGAAATGGCATCTGAGCATCAGAAAACAATTTTTCACTATGAGGGTGATCAAGTACTGGAACAAGTTGCCCAGAGAGACTGTCGAATCTCAAACCTTGAAGATATATATTCAAAAGCCATCTGGCCTTGGTCCTGGGCAAATAGATCTAGGTGGTCCTGCTTAAGCAGGAGGTTGGACCAGATGACCTCCAGAGATCCCTTCCAACCTCAACCACTCTTGTGATTTCGTGATTATCTATGCTATCAACTTCTTCCTTATCTCTAATAAAGGAATTTTAATTAATGAAGTCCAGACTTTGAATACCTTTCACACTGGCATCAGCAATGAACACTTTCATTGGTGCACTGCAACAGCAAATCACCCTCTGGAGGTAGGGCAGTTCACTCATTATAAAGCTCCTACAAGAATATCTAACTTCTAGCCACCTAACTGACCACAGATGAGTTGCACCTTTGCTGTATGAGTTGATGGTTTATGTATGGCTTTAACTTGTTGGGGGTTGAACAGAAAGATAGTCTCTCTGGCAGGTGGGTGTTGCACCCAGTGAACACTGCATTGTCTCCAAGAAATGCAGAACAGAATCACCATGCTGCATAAAACTTACATTTACCTTGGAATCCACAGTGAGTCGGAGCAGGGACAGAAGGTGAGATCCTCAGGCTGTAGGCAGGCAAGCACAGGACTAGACCCTAAGAAATGTGTCTGAGCGAGACAATGGAGAGGCTGGGAAAGGGCTGAAGGTCCAATTCACACTGGAGCTGGGCCACATTTTGGAGCCCAGGACAAAGGGGCAGGCAAAAGGGAAAGCCAACAGTGCCTGGAAAGGACTACAACCTCCTCTTCAAAAGGAAGGTGTTGGCTATGTCTGCTGTCTGGGTATTTAAAAGCATAGGGCACTGTAATGAGAGTATGTGATTGCAAACAATATTAAGGAGGATAGGAAAGGAATTCTTCCCAGAGAAGATGACACAGTTATTAGAGCTTTCAACTGTCCTCCTCTCATAAAAGACAGCATTCTTTCAATCTTTTCCTATCAAGCTTTTTATGTCAAGCAGGCTTAGTAGTTTATTTCTCCCAGTTCTTTCCAGTATTGTTACGTTGCTTCTCATAATTTGATCCACCTATGACATTTGAAGCATGCTTTCTGACATCCCTAGGTAAAACATTATTGACCTAGGAAACATTTGGCATCCTGTTCATCTGTCAAAGACACTTTGTTGCACACTTACAATGCATGGCATTAAGCTGGAGTAACTGCTCAAGCTGGACACAGTAATGCCATTTCTTTGCAGAAACTAGGTCACGTAAATGCAACCACCAGATTACTCCCTAACATGCAAGTTTGTTCATACTACTGCTAAGTTACACAGTGATCTCAACTTGTAGGTGAATTTGTTCCCCTGGCACTGCCATCAAAACTGAATTTTAAAGGCAAGTGAGCTGTTGGGTCTCAGCAAAATAAACCCAGCACAGATTAAATAGGTCCTATAAATACCAGCCGCATGCTTGGTTCTTACCATCTATTTACTGACTTCATATTTATAAAATGTTTGTCAAGCTTAACCTGACCATGTACTTTAAAAAACCATAAAATTCAAAGCCTGTTTTTCCCAGCTTTTAAATGAAGTTCTAGAAATGGTCTGTCACATATGTGGATGCCTGGAAAGGTGGTACAGGCAACATGGAATTATTGATGCTGAACGAGGGCTTTTGATATTCAAAATCCTATCAAAAGAAGCAAGTGGGGAGTGGAGGCATTGCAAGCTCATGCTGGCAAGAACATGGTGTCCAAAATACATTATGAAACACAGAGCAGCTGATTGCCAAAGATCCTAGTAGAAATATCCCTGCAACTGGGCATCCTCACAGACAGAAATTCAGGTCTTTCGTAACAATGAGGAAAACATCTCAAAAGAATGTAAATAGAAGAAGCTGTCCATTTTAGTGACACCCACTTTTGTGCAGGAGCCAAAACAAGGTTGTTGTGCTTGGTAGTGAAGCAATACTCAAAACAGGAGGGATGCTGCTTTGATTACAAGAATGGATTTCACCTTTCAGTTGCATATACAGTGTGGTATTTAATCACATATGCAGCTGACAGCACTTTATATTATACCCCAGTGTGTATCATAATCCTCTGAAGGATCAAGTTCTTGTATGGATCACCAATAAAAGGGACTTGGGTTGCACCAAGTGAGCGCATTGTGCCTTAAGCAAGATGTCTCCATGGGTCTGGAGAATGAAGTCTCTCCATCCATCTATGCAGCAAGAGGTAATAGTAGAATGTCCTTCAACTGAAAAGCCCTCCACTAGGTAGGAGATGATACTGAAATCTCTGTACCAAATCAAGCCTGGATTTCTCTGGTGATTCAAACTTGTCAACAAGGGTCTTCATTTGTATCAAGAGTGATACTGGCTTCTGTGCTTCAGACAGCTGCCCACTAGGAAATGTACTAGTCTTCATACGGAGTAAAAGCCGAGTATATACCAATGTATCTCAATTCCTCACACAAGTTGAGTCCTCTTGGTATCTCCCATAGCCACAGTTTGCTCCAGACATGCCCCCAGTCTGAAGGTACTGAGGGATCAAAACCCCAGAGCACGCTGAAGTCCTTCACAAACAGTTGAGCTGTCGTCATTAAGACTGTTGTTTGATTTATGTAAATATATTTGAAATCCAATGCTGCAAGCTGACTAAAGCCTTCAGTCTGGGATTTCTGCAACACTTTGCCTAATAACAGAAAAGACTTGTAAGCTGTGCTTTAATTAGCTGACTCTTGCATTTGGCCAGTAAGGAAGGCAGCTTGCATGGCTTGAGAGGGAGCAGCTAATCCATAAAGCTATGTTCCACCTCTGATTATTAGTCTAGGTGAATCTTATTTACAATGTTCTACCAAGTTACTGTCATTACTTGTGATTGATCAGCCAGCACATAGACCTAACCAAAAACCTTAAAATTCTACAACTGTAAAGTTCCTCTCTGGAAACAGCTCTCCCAGTGATGCTGGCAGGCAAAGCTTCAGCTAACCTACAGGATAGCAAGACAAGACCTTTTCTGTTCTAGGTGAGACAAGACTGGACTTCCTTCAGTCAAGGAGGAGAAGTGCAATCATTTCTACATGAGTCACAGTAAGATAGGAAAAACTTTGCCCTGGCTGAGAGGATAGCCTAACAGCCCTCTCAGATGCAAGGCCACGCTTTTTTACGAACAGAAGAATACTGAGTTAACCTGTCTAGAATTGATTCTTTTCAAAAAAGAAGACACAAAGTAGCAGCCAAGTTGTTAAAGCAAACCTGTGTCAAGGTAGCATACATAACTGAAGTATGTGGTGTTATGTTTCATGTTAACACTATCCACCACAGACCTTGTTCTCATCTGTCAGATAAGTGGTGAACTCTGGAAAGGAGCACCACGAACTTGATAACAGTAAGTACCACGGATAGATGCAGTGTGGAAGAGAGCAGATTATCTATATAGCATGACATGAAGTGATGGCAAAGTACTGAAGGAACAGGGCAGAGTGGCAGTGTGCTATAAGCAAAATGCTGAAGGGCAAGGACAATCGCTAGCGCGGTGTTGGCATGCGCAGTCACAGTACAGGTCACCTCCAGCTGACCCCCACTGAAGGGATCGTAGTTAAAGACACAGCAGTATGAGCTGACAAGAAATTAGGCTGTGCAAAATACAGCATATCATAGTGGCATCCAAGCCAATCTAAATGAGCCAAGAGAACTCACAGGGACGTATTTGCATGGTGCTGGTGCTCTCATCAACACACACATGCTGCACGAGGAAGACTCCGGTCATGACAGGAGGTTACGGAACCCACAGGGACTGCCTGAGACATTCCTTGATGCAAATAAGACAGGAAGACACAGCTGGCAGAAAAGGAGGAATAATTTATACCAATAACCCAGAGGTGATTACAGTTCTACTTGCAGCTTCATGGTGCAGAGATAGTGGGGAATACTCCTGTGGTGTTGCCAAGGTAACCTGCGAGTACGTAGGGGTGCGATTCTGCTGGCGCTTGTATCAAACGAGGGAGAACTAAGGGAATGGGAGCCAACATGGGCAGCCTCTCTGCTTCCTGAGAACTGAAAAAGCTGAGGCTTTTAGTTGCAGGGTAAGGAGAGCTGGAGTGTTAGGAAGAATTGTGTGCTGGAGCTCACTAATTCCACAGAGATGAAGTTTCCTCCCATGTTTAAGGCCAACAGAGGAACAGCACAGGCTGGAGAAATCAGCCTACATTCAGGTACGCTGCTGATATACTGTGAAAGGACTGACTGCTGCTTTAATTCCTTAAGTGCTACATATACATCTTGTGGTCATATCTTCAGCATTGGTACTTATGCTACCCACTATGTATTTTTGTTACTGTTATCTAAAATTATTTTGAATCCTGATTTGAATCATGATTCTTTACCAACTAGAGCACCCACAAGCACTCATTTTTCATTCACACTAACCTTCTTTACCAGCTAGTTAACAGAGGAATGCAAAGAGGTGGTCAACACACATGATTTTTACTTTGCAAAAGAGGGACAGAGAAGTAGAAGGGCAAGAGCACAAACTCTGCCAGTTACTGAGGCTCCAATGAGATGTGACAACTTGTTGAGCCATGACCAGTCCCGAGCGCTGATCCACCCCTGAAAACAAGCTGCTTTTGGCACCGATATAATGCTGGGCTGCTTAAAGTCTCCCTCTCTTCTGCCCACCCTCCTGTTTTACAGGCTTGTCACAGCCAGTGCCAGAGCCACACTCACAGGAATCCCATGGCTTCTGTCTCCCTGCCCCCCAAAAGGGCAGTCTGTCCTCCAAGCATCCACCAGAACTGTGACTGGTTAAGGACAAATCTCACAGTGATTCACAGAATCTTAAAAAAGCAGTATAATGATGCTAAGCAATCTAAAAAGATAAAAAGATAGGGACTCTTAAGGCTCTGTTTTAAAGCCTACATAATGCTAAGTGAAGCTAACTACAAAGTGTTTGCAGTGCTGATGCAATTTGGGGTATACAATGAGATGATTCATTTTTTAATAAATAAAACTTCTGTGTGTAGCTTTTGAACTCAGCAAAGACAGATGATTTCCCACTCACTTCTGGAATACTAAACTGGGACATTACAAGCGGAGACAAAGAAATAATCTTTTCAGTGAGCTTCTGTTTACTGTGAAATACTTTGTTACTAAGTAGTAGTCACTGTATTCTCCACCATTCACCATATGCAGATGAGGTTCCCACAACCGACTCAAAGGCGCAGAGGGGCTGATGCAGAATTAAACTCAGCCACAGGCAGGGAGCAGTAAGCTCCCTCGGGGCTCAACGGTAACTGTGTCCACTCATGGGGAAACATCTCCCATGTTCTTAAACCAGAGATGTAACATCTACCCACAGGACAAGGCTGAATCCAGGTGATACCATCCTACCACCTCCCACGTCCTCTCGGTCCTGAACACAAATATTCCCTAAAGCCATGCTGAAATACATCGATGAGGAAAGGTAAGCAGGGCACTATCTTTCTTCCAGTCTGAAATTTTAGAATGGTGTCTAAAAAATAAACAAACAGGAGGCAATCCTGACTGAGCAGTAATTTGCAAATAAGTTAATAAGCAAAATGGTTACACCCACAGGACCTTCCAAAACAAGCTGCTTTGATTTCAGGATTTCAGAACAGTTTACAAACCACTACAGAAATTCCAAATCTATTCTAGAGCCAGGGAAGGACAAAAACCCCAAATGAATGCATAATTTATCTGGGCCATAAATAAGTGAACTGTTAAAATACTCAGAAATGGAACACAGGTGGAAAAAAAAAAAGCAATCCACACAAAAGCCCTAAAAATCTAGCAGATCTGTTGTAAATCTGTCCCAGAACTGTGGAAACTTCAAGACTGAATCTCCTTTAAGTCATTCTTAGTGTCACAGATACTCCTCCAAGACTATAAGCCCAAAGGACAAATGTGCTGGACAAAAAAGCCACTCAGGATCCTCAAGGACATCCTAACATACAAATCTGATTGATTTTTGTCCTCTATCAACTCTTTCAGCCACATTCACCCACAAATCCCTACATGACTCAGTCGCACATTCCCTTTCCAAGACACTTATGAGTGACACATCACACTCCTAAGCCTACAGAACCTATACTGACACAGCTGAACTGTCCCCCAAAGTAGACATCAAAATCTTCAGACACAGACAAGCTGCAGAGCTTCTGCAGAAGAGCGCTCTCCGTCACTCACTGTTTCCCCATTTACCCAGACACTGCTCTGTCCCTTGGGAAGTACCTCTGGACTGCCTAAAAACCCCTCCAGGAGCACAAAGATCACAGAGCCACAGAACCAAGCCATGCCAATGTCGCTTAGATGTCCCAAAGACATCATGGCAGCACCCTTTCTCCTGGTCGATGCTATTAGGATGGACTACGCATGAGTGATACCTTCAAGGCACACTGAGAAGATGATACGCCAATCCCTACATGGTTTTGGTCCTAGAGGGCTGCAAAGACACTGGTTGTATCTCTTGTTGTGACCAAAGTCGAAGACCAAAGAAGCCCTGCTGGACAGACTCACAAGTTAGGGGAAAGAAGTAAGCAAGAACTGCATTAATGGAAATGAAACCGCAGCAGATGTGACTGAATCCCCTCAACCAGCACCTTGGTGGATCTGCCTGAATGCGATGTGAGTCTGTTTGCTTTCACAGAACGAAGGGAACATAAGTAAAGGGGAAGGGCTGTAGGCAAGCCAGCTTCAAATGCTGATCTGAGAAGGGGCTGAGATGACAAAGAGGACAGAATTGGCTGAAACTTCAGATTTCCTACGAGGAAAAAAAATCAGAAAAGCTTTTGTTCCTGGCCTAAGAATAAAACTGATTCTAAGAATGTCCCACACAGTGGGAATTCTGATACATTGTTTTGAAAAAACAATTAATAAGGCACTTTGCACCAAATTGCTGAATGAAACACTCCAGTGGCTCAGAAAAATGACAATAGATAGGATTATACATATGTTTGAAAAAAATACAGATAAATGTTCTTTGTTACCTTCACCTACAGCAAGGAAAATCTGCTCATCAGTATTTTCTATTCAGCTTAATAGCCTGTACTTTTAAAACAAGACTACAAACTGTACTACGAATACTTCTTTTGCCCATGGGAAGAAATGAACTACAGAAAGCAATCAAAGATTCTCAGTGTTTGATTTTGCTTTTGCAAAACAACCTAGTTAGAAGTCTCTAAGGAGATATTCTAGAATCAACTGCATTAAATTATGTTCTGAGAGTCCAACAGGAAGTTAGAATACAAATGAAGCACAAAAAAGCCCTGTTTCCCTTAATGAGATGAACACATTTCTGGTTTTGTAGTGTAAAAGGTGAAGTTGTGACATTTTTGTAAATTATTTTGAACAGTTCAACATTTAGGAACCAAAACACTCTCATTTGCTTTGATGTTTGCTTTTAAAGTGAAATCAGAATTAATATCTATTAAATCTATTTCAGAATTCTTTCCAATCTAGTTTGTTCCCATGAACCCAATCATTCAGGACTTTAACCATCTAGAGAGCATAGGCTCCATCATGAGGGTATATGAGCCCTTCCCAACAGCTGAAGATTTGCATCACCAACAAGAAGGGATTTTTTTAAAGCACTCTCCCCACAGCTGAGGTGGTGCCTTACCACCTTGTAACCTGGCTGTACCTATCACAGACCAAAAATGAGAAAACAAGGTCAAAATGAACGTAATCAGAAGAAAAGGTTTCACCTTGAGCAGAACACCTACCTTTGTGGTATATAAAACATGTGCTGTGGAGGGGGCTTGTAGAGAACTCCTTCGTACACAGGCCACAGACCACTTAAAATCCTGAAAAGTGAACTTTTTCCACAGCCATTGGGTCCAGTGATTAGAAGATTCATCCCTTCCTCAACCTGTAACAGCAAGGAAAATGCAAAGATTATTACTGTGCAGTATGTATGGCCCAAGACAATCTCAGACCCCTAGAAGGAGTTACATGAGCACTTATATCAAATTATCTACCCATTTCATTGATTACTCACATATATTTATGCAACTATTTGGGATCCAGTGGCATTGGATGCAATATCTGGGCTGAAATAATGAAAATAATTTCTAGAATGCTTGAGTGTTTCTATATTACAGTGTCAATACAACACAGCCAGAATCAATTACTTTAATGCAGGTTAGGTCCAAACGTGTTAACTGCATACAGAACAGTGCTGTGTTCAGCAGTGATAACTAACTTAAGCACTGGGAGCCTGATCAAATGATTTGGAAGACTTACTCCACATTTCCCTTTCCTGCTTAATTACCAGTGTCATTTTGGGTATGATGCACTTGGTTTGGTTCATTTAAATATTGCCCCATGTATATAGCGTACATTTCTGTGTAATCACAATGTCACTGTCTATGCTTTACATAAATAAATTGACTATGTTGTATTTTCTGTAATTTTTGTCTCCTGAGGCAAAGGAAATTATAACTGTTTCCATGACCATAAAGTTGTAATTTCACAAACCTACACTGAAGCCATTGCAAGTTTTGCTATAGACCCTATCCTCCTAGTCAGTAATTCCTATACCAACGGGGGTGGTATATACCTGCTTTAGCTAAATTAAAGGACATGCTGGAATTATTCATGCTGGTAACTTCATCTATTTTTAAAATTAATACCTACACTAGAATCTGCATAATAACATCAGCGCTGGATGCACCTGTGCCAGGATATTATCTGCCTAACAACATCTGTGCTGGATGCATCTGCACCAGGTTGTCCATTAAAATTGTGAGCAGATACAGAGCAGTGTCTGGAATAGCTTTTTAAAAACAATACAAGTTTTTAATGAGTAAAGACTCCACAGTTGGGCTGGTGAACTATGCTGTCAAATAGCAGTTAATGCTGCTCTTCGTGGTGATCAAGAAAAACTACAGACTCAATTTTTTCACTGTTGCTGTGATCCCAGACTTCTTTTAAAAGGAGCTTATGTGAATCAAGCACCCCCATTTCACTGCAATTAAGTCAAGATGGATGCAGACTCCCATATACATCTCTGCAAATCTCAGGACTCTTATTTTGCCTGGCAACAGCACCAGAAATCCTCTCTTCTCTTTCTCTGAATGGGATAAACTACGTATGTCTGCCTCTATTGAACTACTATGCCTACCTTTCTGGACTTCCCCTTTTATCCACATGCTCCTCCAAGTACTTAACATAAGGTACATGAATTCTGTGCTGTTTATGTTAATGTGATGGCAACAATCAGAAGATTCTTGGATATCATCTTACTTTGAAGTTTAGCCTGGAAACCACCACATCGCCATTCGGAGTAATAATAGGAACATTTTCACAAATAATTCCATGATCAACATCAATAACTTGCCCTAGAAAGGAAAAAAAAAAAAAAAGAAAAGAAATAAAATAAGGAATAATAATTAGAATCTGTGAAACCTTCCATTAAGCAATGAGATGTGACAGTCTCTGTGCTTGGCTAAGAAGTATACATTGGTGAATTTCAAACAGCCTTTCCATGGGGTCCAGGTTCCCCTAGTGGAAACTGGGGTAATAAATCTTAGTGAGTCAGAAAGAAGCTGTCAACAGCAGCCAAGAATGTGCAATATAATCCTAAATTTGATCACAAATAGAATGCACGGTATGCATCATAAATATCTAATGCACTACAAAGACATGTCTACTCATACCCTAGCTGTATTTACTATAGTGGTGTTTTTAAGTAGGTGGTCAGTATCAACCAGTAAAGAAGTTCAAGGAGAGCCTTAGCCACCGGCAGCCCAGTTCAGCTTCTCTGAGGACTGAATTAGAAAATGGAATCTGTTTTCACTACCAGCTTTGAAGCACTGAGCCCAGTTCAGTCTCCTGCAGCAACGAGAGCTAAGGAGAAAGCATTCAGTGGCTTGCTTCCATCTCTTTTTGAAGCCACAGCAAACGTGCCCTGTAAGTATTTGTGGATACCCATCTAACATTTCACTCCAGTAGCTACGCTTACTAGTTGGATTTTGGGCTCAATCTCAGTCTGACAATTGGATACTCTGTAACACAACAACTTTGAAACAAATTCTTCTGGAAACAGTAAAAAAGATAATAAATGAAAGGAACCCTTAACTGCTAAGTTGCCTGTTAATGAGCTTTTCTAACAGAACCCGGATAGCCGGACTCCTAAGCAAGTATCAGAAAGTACATTTACAGACAAGATGCAAAGGAAAGAGATTTCCCTTTGTATTAGAAGGCTCCTTATTTTAAAACTTAGACTAATCTGAAAAAAAAAATAGTAACTAAGGAAAAGTTGAGTTTATTATAAAAGAATCTGGTAGTATTTCCTTCACTTAAAGTTAATCTACGCTTCTGACTTCTGACCAGGTTTTTATAGTTTGGCAAAACTTTCTGTGCCATGCATCAGCCCAAGCTTTTTTACTTTTTTTTCCCCTGAAAATAAGTTTTCAGTGAAACAGTCCTGTGGTGTCAAACAAGAGGTTATGGAAACTTAAAGTGCTCTGCTGTTAAATGAAATGATTGCAGCCTTCTCATCACACTGAGGCTCTACTGCCTTCAGAGTGCTACAAAGGCACCTGATATGTCACTGGGAGGTCAATCATACCACACTGGACATGTGCTGATGGATTTACAAAAATGCTAACAAATTTGGCTAAGACAGGCTTTTGTGAAAAAAGGTCATGTCACTTCATCCACATGAATACCTGGTGAAGGCCTTGGCATTCACCTGACTATGTCTCCACAAGACATTATCCTTCACCATGTCAAGCAAATTCTGCAAAATTCATTCATGCTTTTGAAGCACATGGATACAGTGGAGAAACTCTAGTTAAATCTATGACAAAAAAATAGTAAGCTAATTAAGATCATAGAATCACAGAATCGTTAAGGTTGGAAAAGACTTTCAAGATCATCTAGTCCAACCATCCCTGTGCCATCTATATTACTTACTAAACCATGTCCCTCTGTACCTCATCCAACCTCTCCTTCAACACCCTGAGGGACCGTGACTCCACCACCTCCCTGGGCAACCCGTTCCAATGCCCAACCACTCTTTCTGAGAAGAAATTTCTCCTCATTTCTAACCTGAACTTCCCTTGATACAACTTGCAGCCATTTTCTCTTGTCCTATCACTACTTATCTGTGAGAAGAGGCTGACCCCCAGCTCACGACAACCTCCTTTCAGATAGCTGTAGAGAGCAGTAAGGTCTCCCCTGAGCCTCCTCTTCTCCAGACTAAACAGTCCCAGTTCCCTCAGCTGCTCCTCATAAGACTTGTGTTCCAGCCCCTTCACCAGCTTTGCTGCCCTTCTCTGGACACACGACAGGGCCCTGATGTCTTTCTTGTAGTGAGGGGCCCAAAACTGAACACAGTCTTTGAGGTGCAGCTACTAGAGCTGAGTACAGGGGGTAGATCCCCTCCTTGGTCCTGCTGACTACGCTATTCCTGATACAAGCCAGAATGCCATTGGCCTCCTTGGCCACCTGGGCACACTGTTGGCTCCTGTTCAGGCAAATGTCAACCAACACCCCCAGATCCTTTTCCTCTGTGCAGCTTTCCAGCCACCCTGCCCCAAGCCTGTAGCGTTTCCTGGGGTTGCTGTGACCCGACACGTCGCCACGTTGAACTTCTCCCCATTGGTCTCTGTGAATCGATCCAACCTGTCCAGGTCTCTCTGGAGGGTCTTCCTACCCTCCAGCCTAAACAAGCTTAATACTAATTTCCTAACTTTGCAGTATTTGCAGGTTAAAACATGCTTTTTAAACCGTAATTATGTGTAATCAGAAATACAAATTTGACAGTATTTGTACAAGATGTACAACATTATATTTCAACTTTAAAATTCTGAATTAGTAGATCCACTGTATATATGGCAATAATACTACCTGTTAAAAATATTCCAATAGTTTTCATACTGAGGTTTTAATCATCAAGTGCTCCCTCAGTAAGTTTGCAGATGACACCAAGTCGGGTGGCAGCGTTGATCTGGTGGAGCATAGGAAAGGCTCTACAGAGGCATCTGGACAGGCTGGATAGATGGGCCAAGGCCAATTGCGTGAGGCTGAACAAGGCTCAGTGCCAGGTCCTGCACTTGAGTCACAACCCCTGGGTCACAATGCTACAGGCTTGGGAAAGAGTGGCTGGAAAGCTGCCCTGTGGAAAAGGATCTGGGGCTGTTGGTTAACATATGGCTGAGTATGGAAAGGAGGTTGTAGCCAGGTGGGTATTGATCTTTTCTCCTAAGTAACAAGCAATAGGACAAGAGGGAAACAGTCTCAAGTTTGCACCAGGGAAGACCCAGATGGGGTGCTGGGGAAAATTTCTTCACCAAAAGGGTCATCAAGCCCTAGGACAGGCTGTCCAGGTAAGTAATGGAGTCATCATCCCTGGAGATACTTAAAAAACATATAGATGTGGCATATAGGGACATGGTTCAGTGGTTGACTTGGCAGTGGTAGGTTAATGGTTGAATCTGATGATCTTAAAGGTCTTTTCCCACCTAAACAATTCTACAATTCTGTATTTTCAAATGCTCTTACTGACAACAGTAAATGCAAAGCACAAATCAGACATCCTTTTGTTACATACACTTATATGGGACGATTCAAAAGGAAATATGCAGTATGTATTCAAAGAGTCTTTGGGGAAGCTGACAGTAAGATTTTTCTTTTCTAACAATGCAGACACATACACATATGTGAGCACGTGCACTCTTATCCACACACAAATCCACTCTGCAGGGATTCCTGAATTATCCAGCCCAAAAGGAGGAAAAACAGTATTACAATGGGACTTGTCATAAAAAGTGTGGAGCCTGTGGCCTAGATTCATCTGGCCTAAATTCTACTTAAGTCCTTGTGCACAATCTTTGGCATTGGCTGGCTGCCTCTGAGAGCCTATAACCACTCAGGAACAAATGCTAGTCACTGTGATGTAGGAGGAATTCAGGCTGGATGAAATGTGCTACTGTGGTGGAATCAAAGCTTGGGAAAAGGCTGCAGAGAAAAAAGTGTGGCATAAGACCAAAAGGGAACATGAACAGCATGCCCTCATGTCTTAACTGTATTTGGGTTTGTTTTTAAAACACAGTTATCTAAAAAAGAGCTCAAAAATTCCTCATTTGCTCCAGAAACTACAAACCTTTTTTTTTTCTCTTGCACATGACAAAATGTAACAGTTCTGAAATGCCATTTCCTTTGTCAGTCAAATATTAGGAAGATTTAGAAGACTAAGACGTCAGCTATTTCCACAGCTCTCCACCATGCTGCATCAGACTGTTTGTTATGAAGAACCTTGTCAGAGGACCTTTGAGAAATCTGTGCTGAAGGGCAGCACTGTTGAAATCGTTGAAAGAAGTTATTTCAGGAAGAGCACTGTGGTGCCTTCAACTCTAATGAGGCTTAAGTTTTCAGAGGCTGAAGGGAGGGAATGAGGCTTTTCAACAGCACAGAGGGGAGAAGAGCAAGGGGTCTGTTGGGAAAACTGAGAAAAGCCCATTGCAAAAGCTGCCTGTCAGTACCTCAGAGAGAAGCTGGATGCAAGAGGAAGAGAGAGGTTGCACATAATGGAGCACAGCAAGAAATAATGTTTTGGGGAGGTTGGAGACAGAAGGATAGCAGCGCCAGAAAGGTACAGTAAAAGGATGGGAGGGATAAGGTATATACAGATCAGATCATTTGGGAGGTGAGGGGAAAGGGTAAAGTTGTCAGCCCATTTTCAGTTGAAAATTCCCACTAAATCATGGAAAAAAGTGAGCACAGGCTCATTGGAGTTGTTGAAAACAAAGTAGTGTTTTCTACAAAAACTACTGAAACAATCTGTCCCTCCTACCTCAAACAGAATAATGTGGTGTTTGAAGATGAAAATGTTAAAGTCTTAGCTCTCAATAAATGTCTGAGGAAAGCTGGCACTGTCCATGTAAGAATAACAATACCACCACCATCACTAATAATACAGTTGAATATCTTTTGGATTGAAAATTTTCACAGAAAACATTTGAGCAAGTTTGGGTATTAGAAAAGCACTCAATATGCAGAGAGTTACAAAATAGCATGAGTTCAAAATGGAAGGCAACATGGTCTCAGGGGTATTAAGGCTGAGAGGCTGATGTGTTGTAGAAACAAAACCTCTCTTCACCTCCTGTCCCACTGCAATGCTCCTCCCCCCCCAGGGAAGTACATACAAATATGAATTAATTACCTTTGATTTCTAAGGGCCCATTGATGTGTAATTCTGCTTTATCTTCATTCTTGCTGTTGTTTTCAGACCCTTGAATAACAGCAGTTCTTTTGTAGATGCCTCTCTTCACCTCATCAAAGACCGAAAACATGTTGTAGACACGGGCGGTGTAGCCTGCTAGCTCAGTAACCTGAGGAACAACAAACACCTCTCTTCAGTCACACTTCACAAATTCTTTAAATGAAACATTTGGCCAAGGATTCATGGAAAAACACTACCACCTATTCTGAGTCAGTGATTCTCAAATATTACTCTGAAAGGATCAATGATGCACCTTTCAAAGCCTATCAATTTTCATTCCTTGAGATTCTGTACTAACTCATATGCCACCCACAGCTCCTACCAGCCAGCACACAGAGATGGTTTGAGTGGGACAGATTTCAGCCAGTGTAAGCTATGAAAGCTGCAGTAAATGAGGAGGTGGCAGGGACTGCTCTTTTCCAGCCGTCTTCAACCAGCTGAGATAGCTACTACCAGATCTGAAAAACAGAGAGCCTATCATACAAGAGAAAAATAAAATCTCTGCATTTCCCAGCAAAAGAAAGGTCCAGAGAATTGAGAAAAATTGGAATCTACAATTATTGATGTTTTCATCCCTGTATTACTGAAACCTCCTGCGGGGCAGGCGTGCTTTTCTGTGTAAAAGAGGCAGCACCAGGGCATCCTCATCTAAAATACGGTACAAAAAAGAAATTACTCTTCCATGAACTGTATATGCTAAAGAACCAGAGCTAAATCTCATACCTTGGATTACAACTGGGCATTTTTAAGATGGTGAGGTCTCTTAAAAGAACTTCTCCTGCTTTTGGTCCTTTTGTCACAATTCCCATGTGATGAAGATAGAAACAACAGATCTCCGGACTTAACTTCCTACTCATGGGCAGCAATACCACCAAGAGCTCCCAAAGAACTGCCTTCGTCTGTTAAGTGGGTCAAGACCAGGTTGGATGGGGCTTTGGGCAAGCTGGTGTGGTGGAGGGTGTCCCTGACCATGCCAGGAAGGTTGGAACTAGATGATCCTTGATGTCCCTACCAAACCAAACCAGTCTGTGATTCCATGATTTTTTGCTGGCAACAAAGTTAAACCCAGGTATCTTATTTTAAATGTATTATTAGATAGTTTTAAATGAATGTTTTTTGATACTAAATGACAAGAATAGCAAGAACAAGATTACAAAATAACTAGCTTGCTCTGTTTAAGCACATACATCTCATAATAGTGTTCACCTGCTATGAGTGTACATTATTCCAATATAAAATCCTCTACAAATGTCACTGTTTGTACCAGATTCAGAGGCAAGTGCTAATTCTGGCCACAAGGCCATCACTCCACCAGAGTTTGACAAGTATATAACTCAGAAAAAGGGAGACTTCATCACTGCCTACAGCTACCTGAAGGGTGGCTGTAGAGAGGTGGGTGATGGTGTCTTCAGCCAGGTGACAGGAGATAGGACAAGGGGAAATGGCACTAAGCTGTGCCAGGGCAGGTTGAGATTAGATGTTAGGAAAAATCAGAGCCTGGAACAGGCTGCCCAGGGAGGTGGCTGAGTCACCATCCCTGGATGTGTTTGAAAAAAGGGTAGATAAAAAAGTACTCAGGGATATGGTTTAGCTTAGGACAGCAATGGTTGGACTTGATGATCTTAAAGGTCTTTTCCAACCCTGTCATTCTGTGATTCTGTGAAAAACTCAGTTTAAAAAGAATAATCCCTCAATGTTTCAACTCCATCAGCTGTACGTTGTTTTGCACTATCAGTAACTGCATTAACTGCTGTGAAGAGCATTGGGCCAACAGCAGGTGAGGCAGCACACAGGAGCTGTAACATCCTTATCCACACCGGCATCTTTCCAGCTATTTCAGCAGGAGCTTGTGCCAGGACTGGGCACTCCATACAGTGTCTACAGTGGCATCTGATGGAGAGATGAACAAAACTTGTACCAACTGTGCCCCAGAATAAATATAACCTACAGTAAGTTTCTGAACCATGACCCTACAAATTTGTAAAATGAAAAATACTGCAATCTAAAATATTGGTCTGCAAAGAAGAGTTAGGCCCACCTCATCTGCATGCTGAATTACACTGACTAGAAAGAGAAGGCTTTGGTGGATCAGGCGAGCAAGAACTAGAACTTCACTACCACTCTGAAACTGCCCGAATCACGAAATGGGAATGACAATGTGGTTGAAGTACTGCAGTGTCTCTTGAAGAGAAGTATAAATGTCAAATGAAGATGGAAATTCATAGAACTGGCCTTTGATCTCATGCTGTCTGGATTAAAATCTCACCATGCTATAAACAAAGTGAGTTTGTTCAATTGTACTGTGCGGGTACTTTTGTTTCCAAAAAATAAAACCACAATGTTTGTAAGTCCCCATGTACATTACATAAATGACTTGAATGTTGAAAATAAAACAGAAATGACATCACTGTATAATAGGTTATCTGGCAGTATCTTTGGATTAGAGGCCAAGCTGGGGAACAGCTAAAGGACCATAGGCCAAAATCACAGTCCATTAGAAGAACTCCTTCTGAAAGAATCACAGACTCTGGTCCATATCTGAAGGCGCCAAACTACCCCTCCTCCTGCAATTTGCAAAGCTGTAGCTCTTATGGCTGAGTTCCAGGTAATGGAAGCCATAGTCTTTGATGAGCTCCCCAGCTAATGTGTGTCTCCTCGCACTGCACTGGGAAGAAGGGTCCTCACCAAAGGCATGAGGAAAATCCAATAAAACTAAGGCAGAACCAACACTCAGGATTTCTTGAGAAGAATAACAGTGCTGCCTTGCTTCTTTTGCTTAAAAGGCAGCACCTGAAGAAATCCCAACTCTACTGGAATCTGGGAAAGGACCTCAAACAACATCTCCGATTTTCCAGATGAACATCCCCTACTTCAAGACTATCTGCTATCCCAAGGTGGATTTTTCTCTGCTTTGCAAAATTAATTACAATTTAACAGGTTCACAAGATACGAAAAGAGCCCTACAGCTTAGACAGTCAGGAAATTCAATTCTCTTTTTCTTTTATGAAAAACGTGACATTTCCAACAAATGAGTCCAATACACTGGAGACAGATAACCTGAATTCAGGTCTGTGCTCCAAAGAGAGGAGGAATTTGAACCTTTATCACATACATTCCAGGAACTTCTATTGCTTTCTGATGGCACCTGAACACAGGTATTAAAAATGATATTTACATGTTGCACCAGACTGGCAGCGGTGCACTGTAACTCTTTGCAGACTTAACTCTGAAGATCAAACTATCAGTTCAAAGACCTCTGTGGATTTGCTTGCAATAGAATTTGCCTTTAAAAATTCCATACTTTTTCTTTTTGACATTTTGTGCATGACTAATGTACAGTACCTCTTTGTAGGAAGACATAATCCTTTCAATAGCATCCGCTCCAGAGACCAGCAGGTTTCGTGACGTAGTAAAAGCTTCTGTTCTTTCACTAACCATTGCCTGCTTCTGGCCATCTTCCAGTTCTAGAAGTAAAAGAAAAGGTTTCATGTTAAAACATCCTTCTGAAAATTATCTTTCCAAATTAAGACTATGATAAGAATGTGACCTGTTACAGCTTTAAAATTAAAAACAAAACAAAAAAAGGTTAACCCTAAAAAGACAACCTTCCAAATATAATTGATGAATGCAACTAGCACAGATAGCTTGGTAACAAAAAATAAGTGAAACAAAGAATATGGAATTCAACTTGTTACACAAAACTTCCTATTTTATACAGAATTTGTCTACATAAATTATTTTCCTTATAGCATATCATTATTCAACCTATTTTTTTTCAAAACATGAAAAAAGTTAAATCTAAGCAATGATCTGAAAGAGGTTGTTCATGGCATTGTTACTACTTTTGCAATTATTTGGTTTCAGCCTTACTTATTTCCTGACTTCATGTAAAAGGAAACATTCCTATTGATGGAAATTTGGCAACATGATTACATTTCTATAAGCAAGCAGTAAGCTCCTTTATTAGTAAAGGCGTGGCTTAAGTAGGATACCTCACTGACCACACAGCTCCTGCCTTCAGCCAACCCCACAACAAAGTTGTAATGCTTTGTTTACAATGCTGTGTCCCATTAGCAAGAAAACTCTTGCTCCAAAGAGGTTGTCTCTCTTGTAAGAACATGCCAGCAGCAACAGGCGAGGAGAAAACAGCAGCAGGAATTATGGAAGATATGTGAGAAGTAAATATGTTTACATTTAAAGTATCTACATATACTCTTGCTGCCATGTGACCTACAGATTTACAGCATGGTCAACTCTCTGTGTTTGCCTTTTGAAGGAATCCAGATTTAGAAAGAAGTGGCCTGATGTTTTAAGGGTGGATGTTGTTTCAATGTGAATAGTTGCATCTACAAAAGAAGGCAACAATGTGTAGTAAACCACCCTTAAAGATTTTTCAAGAAAAGTCTCCAGGGTTTTCAGCATTACAGATGGTTATATATCTCTTTACATATAAAGTCTGTGGCAGAAGGTGGTGGGGATATTTTCTTTTTCTGAATGTTTGTAAAGTTGGGGTTTTTAAAGTTTGTTTTTAAAGCTAAGCTGCTGCTAGGCATCAGGCTAGGCATGATAATAGGTGGATCAATTGTGGCAACTCCCATATTAGCAATTGTTATGAACATCCCCTGTGACGTCTGCACAGTGTTTATGGTCAAGAAAATTTAGGAGGAATTTCCTGCAGGTATGATGTGACTGTAAATTTTGTGGGCTAAGTCAAGCAATGCAAGGGTATAACAAACAATTTTTTTTTTTTTTTAAACCTGGTAACTGTCTCACCAGATTTCTACAAATCTGGTGACTGGAATCTACATGCAGGTGTATCTTTCTGTCTTTATCAGTTCAATCTAAATGTTATTTTGTTTTCATTTACACATTCATAAAGTTATCCCTACATAATTACATCTGAATCTCTGAAATACACTCTGGATAATTTAGAAAAACCTTTTAAAAAAATTATTGCCTCATAATTATATATGTGTAGACACACACACACACATGCAGACAGACCACCTATATGTTACTCTTTCCTGGCCTTAGATATTTTAAATAACAATTTTAATTAATTGAGATATATGTTTTTTAGTTTAAATTACACATCACTACACTGACAACCAGTTGGATGTAATCTAGCCACCTGCAACACAGAGAAGAATGGAGGTTTTTTTAAAAAAAAGAAGACAGAAAACCTCTCAAGAAGGGAGAGATTACAAAACTCTTGCTTATGTAGTCCTCACTTTAAAAAGTAATTTACACTTTCTTCCAAGAAGAGCAAACTTAAGGCATAGAGAGAATTCAGTTAATTCATTAGTAGAAACTGAATTGAAAATTATTTCTTACTTCTCAGAGAACCAATTGTTACTGATGGGATTATACCCCATGCTGCCCATGCTGTGTAGAACCACCAAAATTAAAACGATTCAGGAATGGGGGTCTGGTTTAACTCCACTAATGCAGCAACCCTCCTGTATGCAAGTACAGGATTTACTGAGGGCTACTTCCAGCACCCAGGCTAGCTCATCCAGCAAGTGTTTATACACAGAGTCCTCTGCAAATCACCACATTGGTCATTTTAGGCATATTTCTACGGGTATTTGAAAAATTAAAATTAGAGACAATTTATGAGCATTTCACCATTCTAAACCACAAAGCTCTTATATTACATGCCTAACCCACCAAGACTATTTTTCTTGGACTTTTCCTCCAAAGCATTTTTCATATGGCTGGCCCCCTGTGTTTGAAGAAGTGGAGCATTGTGACAGGGCAGACAGGCTGTCTCTGTTTCACGCGGAATCTAACATTTCCCTTTTCATCTTCATTTATGGAATTGATAGTCATACTTGTTTGATAAACAAAGATAACTATTCACTGTGTCTAGAGAAATCAAACTCTTGCTTCCAAAAATAGTTAAGTTTCCAGAAACAGATGAGAAACACGACATTCAGAACACTAATCATTCATTACAAAAATAATGAGAAATGTTATCAAACAGGAACCTCGTCTTTGTCAGTTAATTTCTTCCCTGAAATATGTAACAGAATCAGCAAATTTCAGTCAGAAATATGACCATCATAGGAGATTCTTTTTTCTTTCTTTTACAAGATTATTTTAAATTTTTTTTTCCCCCTGAAGAAGTGTAACAAGTCTATTGCTTAACATCTTTAGCCTCAGGTCTATATGAGGTTCAGCCAAGCCCAAGTGCTGGGTTCTGCACTTGGGTCACAACAGCCTCATGCAACACTGCAGGCTTGGGGAAGAGTGGCTGGGAAGCTGCTTGGTGGAAAAGGGCCTGGGGGTGCTGGTGGACAGGCAGCTGAGTATGAGCGGCAGTGTGCCCAGGCAGCCAAGAAGGCCAAGGGCATCCTGGCTTCTATCAGACACAGTGTGGCCAGCAGGACTAGGGAAGTGACTGTCCCTTTGCAGTCGGCGCTGGTGAGGCCGCCCCTCTACTACTGTGTTCAGGTTGGGGCCCCTGGCTACCAGACAGACACTGAGGTGCTGGAGCGCGTCCAGAGAAGAGCAACGAAGCTGGTGAAGGGTCCCGAGAACAAGTCAGAGGAGGAGCAGCTGAGGGAACTGGGGTGGTTTAGCCTGGAGATGGGGGGTCTGAGGGGAGACCTTAGCGCTCCCTACAACTGCCAGAAAGGAGGTTGTAGTGAGGTGGGGGTTGGTCTCTTCTCCCAAGTAGCAAGGAATAGAAAAGGAAGCAGCATCAAGTTGCACCAGGGGAGGTTTAGATTGAATGTTAGGAAAAAAAATTCTTCACTGAAAGGGCTATCAAGCATGGGAACAGGCTGCCCAGGGAAGTGCTGGAGTCACCAGCCTGGGAGGTATTTAATAGACGTGTAGATATGGTGCTGAGGGACATGTTTTAGTGGTGAACTTGGCAATACTAGGTTACTGTTTGGACTTAATGATCTTAAAATTCTTTTGTAATCTAAATGATTCTATGATTCTGTTTTTCTGATATCTTTGAAGCTGTTACCATGATGCCAGCCAGGGTCCTGATACAGTGCCCTCCTGAGCCATGTGATGGGCAGTGGCTCAGACAGTTGAACACCTAGGCATGTAATGACACAACTGCAAATAAGTTAATCATATAAGGGCTGCATGAAGTCATCCTACAAATTGAACCAAGCTTGTCCGGTTGGACAGTCCTGATTCGGAATATAATTATCAAGACCTGAACTGAAAATCATTCAGTCATTCCTGATTATATGGATCCCACTTAGAACTGATCCTTCTGCTGACATTGTAGGATCTGTGCTTAAAGAATCCTCTGGATTTTCTATTACGTTCTATATTTCTGAACCTGTTGAGGCAAACTTCCCCACCTGCCTTTCACTACCCCTCCTTAATGACCTTTCTTTCCACTCTTGTTTTTTGGGTTTTTTTTAAAATAGCATCCGCAGTAACAACACTACTTCAGTGTCATTTCAGTTCCTGGAAAGTTGTGATAGGATATCAGAAATTACACTATGCAAGCCTGGAATCTGAATTTCACCTCTTCTCCCAAGGAGTCAGGGAAAACCAGCAGTTTGTAACAGGTCAATACAGAAGTAAATAATTATCTACAATTACACCGCAGTTTATGGAAGGAGATAAGCCTTCTAGGAAAGCTAATAATATCATTTTGTGAAGTAGCAGAAGATGCTTCAAAAATCATCCTGCCATCCAAACAGTGGCTAGTGAAAACGGACTGCAATTATCATTTATGCTGTCAGGTGATGTGAGGATCCTCTGAGTCCCGAACTCACGCTGTTCATCAGGCTTATGTTCAAAGTTGGATCTTTTGTATTGCTTTATCTGACTTACTATGCCTGGAAGTTACACACAAGACATGGCCACTGTAATAAAGTCTGTGCTTACTAAATAGGTATGGATGGCACTCAGGGGAAGCACAGTCTTTTGAGGACACAACTTTAAAGAAACATTTAGAAATCAAGTCCAAAAACTGGTATTACCGCCATCCGCAAATCCCGTTGCGGTGATGATGGGCACAGCGACCATGATCATCCCACAGCTACTCCAGACATACTTCATCAGGAACTGCTCTATCATGATGTACCACAACCGTTTGGACAAAATGAGATTCATTTGATCTGCCAGAGCCTTGTAGCTTTTCTGCAGTTGTTTCATTTCTACCTACAGGTAAAAAAAAAAAAAACCAAAACCATTTATACAATGCAACAAAGATGCACCTGTCAGACAAGATGCGTTCACCTAAGTGCAGGAAACAATCAGGTACTGTGACTTCTGACTCCCATCTGCTGCGTGGTACTTTATTTTCACGGCGCTGCAGTCTCTGTGCAAACAAGAGTGCAAGTGCACAGCCTTAAGGAAGTCAGTGGACTTGGTTCTTATTTACACCATGGTCCCTTGATAGCGCTTTGGCAGGTTTTCAGCTTTTTAAAGATCTCTGATATATATACACAAGAACAACATGCTAGGCAGTCACAACAGCTGATTCTAACAATCAAAGTAAGATTGAGAGATACCACATCCTTTTAATGAAGCTGCAGCTGTAGACCTTCACAGCAACTGAAATTCCTCATATTGGAAAGTGTTTGGGGATCAATTATCTCCAATGACTTAAAGCTGCAGAGCTGATCCCCGAAATGCAATGCTGCTTGTTTTTGCAAGCAGTCTAGAGGAAGAGAGAACTATCCCAAGAGGTTTAACAAGTCAGGCAGTTTCAAGTCAATATGATATAATGCATTCAGTTCAAGCCAATATATGTTGGAACCAAAAAATGTTTAATTTAGCTGCCACTGAAACATTACTACAGGCATCTTTTGAGAACGATTGCTTCTATCAAAAGAAACCATTTGCATTATATAATCATTGCTTGCACCGAAAGAGTAATGCTTCAGGCTGGTTTCCAGCTTTCATTTTCACCCTACATGAGACTACTTTCTTTTCCTGTATTGTGTTTGAGAGGTGTTGCAGCCAAAATTCACTTCTAATAAAAATATAGAGAGTTCTTTAATAAGGTGGCTTTAAAACAAGCCTTTAGTTTATGTAACTGTGACTGCTGAAGTACTGTACTTAAGCTATTTTAAGACTCTGATGACTACATCTTTGCTTAGCTATGTAAAAGAGTGTCAAAGGTTGTAGAGCTCTCTGTGCTATCACAGAGTTTTCCTCTAGACTTTCTGGTGTGCCCTGGTTGTTATTTCCGCAGCGTTCAGTCTAGTAGTTCATAAACATGGGTTAAAAAAAAAGAAAGAAAGAAAAAAAAAAAGCCTGGAAAAGTTAAATGGGATGGATTGGGTGGGGGAAAAACAAAACCAAATTAGCTTTCTAGAAAAGCCTAGGATCCAGCTGCAAACAGGAACATTGTCAGAGAACAAGGGAACTACGGTCTGCTCCCCCAGATACTGCCTCTGAGACGGCATTTTCGTAGGAAACGGGAAGTGCTAGCTGTAAACAGGTTTAAATGTCAGAGGGACCCAAAGTGCTTGGGGAGGGGAATGGAGGAAGCTCAGGTCAATTCTGGCAGTGCAGGAGGGACCCCAACACCCTCCAATTTCTCCCCTCCTTACCTTGTGCCCTCGGTAAAAGGCGATCTCTTCCACATTGGCAATGATGCGTGAATGCATGAAGCGCAGATAGCCCTTCTTGTGCGCCTCCTCAGCCACCAGCTTGCCAAACTTGGGTGAGCAGGCTTTGAGCACACGGGCCGTAGCATAGACGACGAGCCCAGCCAAGAGTGTGGGCCCGATGGGGTTAGCCCCCCGGGACCGTGCTGTGCGGATGAGAGTGTAGGAGGTGAGCATGACATCCAGGATGGGCTTGGTGAGGTTGGAGTAGAGATGTGCCACAGACTGTGAGAACATCATGATGTCCTCGGTGAGGGACTGGTCCGGGTTGGCCAGCCGCCCATCCATGCTGATCACCCTGTAGTAAGTCTGGTTGGCAAAGTAGGTCTCATAGGCGTGATCTACCAGGCGTGTGCGGAAGGCGAGGGCCAGCTTGCACTCCAGGTACCGTATGGTGCTGTTCACAAAAGTGGCCGGGATTGCAATCATCAGCCATTTGATCAGTTTGAAGACAAAGCTCCTAGGCTTTTTCTCCACGATGCTTTTCACAATCTTCCCATCGAGGGCGGCCACATAGATGGAGAGGAATGTCCTGGAAACCAGAGCGACCGAGTGGAGGCAGAGCAAGCCCAGCTCTGCGCTCACCAGCTTTGGGAAGAACAGCTTGCGAAGTTCCAGCAGTTGCTTGAAAAATTCCGCGTTGACCGCCGGGGAGGCTCTGCCCCGGCTGCCGGCGGTTCGGTGCGGCACCTCCCGGCCCGCTTCGGCCCGGCCGGCATCCTGCGAGCCGGCCTTGCAGCCCGCCCGCTTCATGCGCCTGCGGATGATGGGATAGAGGATTTTGAGCCCGTACGCCGCAGCCAGCAGGCACGCAGCCCTCTTCGCGGCGCCCCCCCTGCTCCATTGCACCCTCCGGGCCGCCGCATGCAGCATGTGGGTCATCGTGCCCCCGCCGGAGGCACCGCTTCGCGCCGGTCCTAGCGGGAGTGGCTCATGCCCAGCGGGAAGGTGGGCCCCGCCGGTTCTTCATCGGGCCGCCGGCATCCCCGGCTCCCCGCCGGCCGCCCTGCCGTGACAGATGCCGAATGAGCCCTGCCTCCAAGGGGTGATGGTTGCCTTCAAAGCGCGGCGCGTTGCACAACGCAGCCCGGCGCCGCGCAGCCCGCCCCGCCGACCCCCATTGGCTGCGCGGCGCGGGGCGGCACCGGCAGGGCCCGGCTCCCCCGGCCGCAGCCGCTGGCTCAGGGC
>VZTU01013818.1:293607-441814 GCA_013400835.1 Zapornia atra
GGAAGAAAAGCAGCTTGTTGGGAATCACCGGAACCCCACTGCCCATTCCCTGCCCCTCCCCGCGCCATGTTAGGGGGGGAAGAAGGGAGTAAAATCGGGATGAGTTTTAAGTTTGCTAAGAAGGGAGGGGTGGGGGGAAGGTGCTTGAAGACCTGGCCACTTCTTATCTCGTTCCGGTTCACTGGGTGTAGTAGTTGTAGTAAGTAGTAATAAATCACTTTTTCTTTCCTTTATTCTGTGCTGCGTCTGTTTTGCCCATTGCACTAATTGGAGAGTGATCCCTCTGTCCTTATCTCGAGTCCTAAGCCTCCTAATATCTATTTTCTCCCCCTTTTCGGCTGAAGGGGGGAGTGAGCGAGCGGCTTGGTGGGTATTTGGCCTTTGGTTAGGGCCAAAACCACCACATTGTTTTAGCTGCCAGATGAGTTAAACTGCGACAAGCTACATGCCAAGTGCAATAGTGCAGGTATAAGTGGTAAAGTCATGCAGCGATCATCAGTCAGCAATGGTTATATTGGCACTGCCTGCAGCAGAGCCAGTGCTCTACTCTGCAGAAGGGCAGGCAGGAAGAAACCCACAAGAATAATCTATCCTACTCATGTACCCCAAACACGAGATCTGCTGCCGTCCTCAAGAATTTATTTGAGGGGTTGCAGCTGGTAGGCATGGCAACAGAAACATCACCTACTGCGATTTGATCATTAACTCTTACTTGGGAGATTTCTAAATATTAAGAATAGGCAAACTGGTTCAGGCCAGTGCTCTGCATAGCACAGTGTTCTGTCTCTAACAGTATCTCCAAGCAGATACCCAAGGAAGCAAAAGAATGGTAATTACATATGATGCTACCTCCCCTGCTATAGCTTCATACTCCCCAAACCCCTGGTCATTTTCAGCTGTAAGAATTTCATGAGACAGAAGATCTTCTATGAAACATCCCATTCTTACTAGTATTTGTCCAGTCTCTTTCCCATGCCACTGGTGAATTTGTCAGCCTTTTTCCCTACATTCTTCTCATTCCCAGCTCTTGAGTGCACAGACACAAGAAGCAAATATTCACTTCACTCTCTCCTGTATCATAGCCAATGGTGGGACCTTCTCTTTTATTTCATGCCTTCTTAGTGTCCTTAAAGCCTATGTTAAAACTTGTTCTCAACAGCCTTAGTTACATTCATCAAGACTGCAGCAGTCATGCTTTTTTACGTGCTTATGAGGCAGCACTTCCATGGACAGAATCTGTGCTGGCTCTCCACATGCTGCCCTATAGTATAGTTCCTGCTGGTTTCAGTGATACAGAAGTAGTCTTTCTTGACTGCCACAGAAACTTTTGTTTTGTTTTCATATTATTTCACATTTTCTGCACTCTAGTCTGCAAAGTCAAGGAAGTTTCAAGTGGCTTGTGCTGCATTAGTGAATGCAAATTAGCGCTATGCTCACGTTCATTCTTTCTTGGTAAGATTATTTTGGACCCATCTATTGTTATTTGCAGTTTGGACAGATCCTCTGCTGAGTTCCCCAGAAAGGATTCCTGCATAAAGTTCTCCCCAGTTTCCCCATCAATGAATACTGATGCAAAATACCTTTCCTGCAATATCTATCTCTCCTCAGAGCACTCGTGTTGTACCTTAGTCATCAGCTGGCCCTGTAGACATTCTAGCAGGCTTTTTCTCC
The DNA here is from genome assembly GCA_013400835.1 of Zapornia atra. Lineage (NCBI taxonomy): Eukaryota > Metazoa > Chordata > Aves > Gruiformes > Rallidae > Zapornia > Zapornia atra. The sequence goes on from VZTU01013818.1 coordinate 295,279, forward strand.
CTGTTGGTGTGTAAGAAGAATGATTTAGAAGTTTGGTACCTTTGCCTAGTCATTTCTCAAATTCTTTTTGGCCTACGTAACTGCATTTTTATGTTTCTAAAAATTCATGTTCCTTTCAGTTATCTTCTTTTGAATGCACTATAGGGTTTTGTGGTGGTTCACACTGCCTCTTCGCTTCAAGTCTGGTATCCTTCAGCTTTCTCTAAGCCATGTGTAAGGATTTAATTCTTTTAGTCCCCTTTCCTAATTACTTTGTAACAAGCTTCACATTGTTCCCTTACTGGAGTTCAGAGCAACTATAGAGGATTCTTTAGCCCTTGTTGCTCTTTGTAGAGCACTTGTTTTTATGCAGTGAGGGCCCCAGCCTGAGATTCTGAACCAGATCTTGTACATTGTTCTCCATCAAGGCAAGGACCACACTTCATCTCGTGGGCTCGTTCTGGAAAAATAATTCCATTAGATATTACCATCCAAGTATATAATCTCTGCTTCATATAGCAATGTGTCAGTGTACCATCATCAGTGGTAGTGTCCTGGCTGGTGGTCTGACATATAGACACATTCCCATGTTCTTCCCAACTTTGATTTCCACCCAGGTAGATTATGTGCTTCGCTCTGAGGTGGCTGATTTACTTTGTTTGCAAACTACGTAGACTCATTTACTACCCAGTCTTTGGAATAATGGCACTTTCTCCTTTCCACTTCTGTTCCCTCTTAACTCCTCCAAACCTCCTGTAATGAATCCAGCTCAGCAAGGAGTGCAGATCAGGAGAAACATCTAAAGGAACTGTCAGTTTCTCATTGTGCTAAAACAGCGGGGCCAAAACTGTTCGTCTATAGTATGCATGGATAGTCATTGATTTCAGTGTATAACCAAACTGGTGTTGATTTTCCTTCTGCCCACATATTCCTCAGTGCTCCAGTCCTCTGTATCTCCCAAATGCTTAAAGAAAAAAAAGCTACACATCTCATAGAACAATTTGCTGTCATTTTCCTGATCTAATGCAGAGACTTGGTATGTGAACGTAAGGAAGTCCACTGTGGTTTTCTTTAGCTCTTTGGCTGAGGATTGGTCTTTTGTGGTAAAATATAAAAATCCTTGGAATTTCTGCAATTTCTAGAATTCTTTGAACTAATGCTTTTAAAGTAAATTGAAAAGGGTCTCTGCCTTTGAAAGGTGAATAGGGGAAGGGTTGTTAATCAAATGAGTTGAAAGAGAGCTTGTCTTTCAAGAGGAACTATTTTTTAAAGGGGAAACTTTGTTTTTAAAACAAGTTTTGCCTTCCGTTTTAAACCTTCTCAGACTCTATCCTGACTTTGCAATATCACAGAAATCTTTTACAAAGAGCTCTTTTAGGGCAAAACCACCAACTAGGTTAGGATAAAACACCCCAAGGACAGTATTGCTTTATTTCTCCATCAGCTGGAACAGGCAGAGGAGCACTGACTGGGAAAAGATCATGCAACTCTGTTGACAAAGTTTAGGTGCTGGGTTTGCCAAAGAGAAACTTTCACTTGGAACAGGCTCGGTTTTTTTTTCAGTCATGCATTACTAGCATTAGATAATTAGGTCAATATTTAGGCACCTAAATAAGTGCATCCTGGTATTTAAAAGCACCAGGAATTCCCATCCTGGACAGAGGATTCCAAAGCATTTCAGTTACTCTGCATCTTTTATGTAGTTATCTATAGATGGATTTAGTTACTTAAAGTTAAACATGAAGACCAACATTTTTGGCAAAAATCAAAGTTAAAATATGTTAAATTAACACAGAAGAAAAAAAAAATCAGTGATGTGGTTCAGTGTTTAAGCCCAACTGTGAGATTCCCCAGGGGCTTTTTTTTTACTACAAATTCATCTGCTCAGTAATCTCTTCTTTTGTATAATGAGCATTAGAGGAGGACACTTGCTGGGAAGTAATGTTACAATGGAACATTAATTAAGAAACATGAGAACCATTTCCAGTTAGTTCTAAGAAATTGTTTGGAAACATGTCCTTTCTCTCTTGCTCTCTTGCTCTCTCCAGTGAGCATGAGATTTTACATCAGCAATGTTGGTTCGCTCAAGGGAAAGACTGTCCTGCTTAAAGAAAGAAAGTATTGAAATCACCAGGGTAAAATAATGCTGCAGACTGCAGCACACACTTTCCTTTCATGCAGTTTCAGTTATCTAACTTAGCTGCTTCCTCTCCCAGTATTGGGACATAGAGTAGGAGCCTAACTTAGGTGCTCTGAGTCACGTCAGCAGAGTCCCGTCCCCCCCCCCACTTCTCTCTGATCTGATTATGGAGGAGTTATTTGAGGACTTTCTCACAGCTGGGTGCCAAAAGTTGCATGGTCAACATTTCAACACCGGCCCTCATGGAGAAATGTGGTCTTGCATCAGATGGATAGTTCACTACTTTGGACTGCTTTGCTACATCACTTATATCTGGAGCTGATCTGCTAATGAAGCAGCATGTTGGAGGGGAAGACTCAAGTGCTGAAAGACTACAGCTACAACAGTTATTTTAGCAATAGTTGCAAAGCTGTTCTGAAAAAGACCCTGTTTAATAGTTTCTTAAGAAAGGAACCTGAAGGTGTAAATATTCCAAGCAGCGGCTGTTTAAAAGTTACAAAAAAAAAGGGAAATCTTCAAGGCTTTTTTTTTTTCTTTAAACTTCAGTTTCTGATGCATGGAGGAAGTTGCCTTGTTCTATACTTAACTTCACTTCCCAGAGAATCACCTAAGCTCCATGAAACTCCTCATGACCTTTTAAACATTAATAATCACATCATGCAAGTCTTTGAAAGTATGGCAACAGCTCAAAAGTTCAAATCACTTATTTCAAAGTGTTGACAGTTGAAGCGCAGTATTTAGGCAACGGAAATCCAGAGTCATGTGCATCTCAGGTTTTATTTCACTGTTTACTTGGCCTTTGGTAAAGAAAGAACTGGATATTTTATGGCTATTTGAAAGGTGGTTTAGCTTTATCTGCAGAAAATAATTTGAGGAGGGGAAGTTTTCTTGTATTGAAGAACAATTGCTTGAAGCTGCCACATCACTTTTTCTGGATTCTATGTGCTACTGCTGTCTACTAGATTCAGTAAATTGAACATAAAGAAAAATGCAGTCTTTTCCTTTAAATCCAGCTAATGCCATGGAAAAGTAAGATTAAGGGTGGTACAGAAGAGATCAATACTATGCTAGAAAAACAAACGTAAAAGGGATTGGACTATGCCATGCTTGAAACTACCTTTTAGGCATAGTATTAACAGTTAAACATTTACACGAGGTGGAAATGCAAACAAAATAGAAAGATGAGATGAGTTAAATAATCTTTCAGTCTGTCACCTGTCATATTAGCTATGGAGGCACATATATTTAAAATAAAGATGCATTTTACTATAAACATTTTAATCCGGTCTTGTTAGAAGAAGCAATTATCAGAAATACAGGGAGTATCACAACAATAACACATTCTGTCCAATAAGTTTATTCAGTTTAATTGGTGATATTTTAGAGAGGCAGGTATTTTCACTTTTCTAATCTTGTAGCTGTGGATTCTGTAAAAAAACCCCCAAACTAGTGAAATTACAAATATTAGAAAGAATTAGAAAAAAAGTGGGGTCATTTTTAGTATTAGGCATGTATTGCCTGTTCTGAACACTCTCCACATTGGCAATTGAGTATTGGTACCCAAAACATATTAGGCTAAAGAGAACTCAATAAGGAAACACTGCAGGAAAAGATTTACATATAGAATTTTAATGGTTGTTTTGTAAACGGGTGCCGTCACTTGCTGTGAGGATGGCAGCAAGTCACAGGGAAGGGAGCAAGGGAACATGCGTTGCTGCAGAGGTGCCCCAAGAGCACAGGGAACACCCGCAGCTCTGCATCCCTCCCTGAGGGGTTATTATTATTTACACACAAAAGTTCATCAGGCAGCTTCAAGGGACACAATGCCTACTAGTAGAGAAGGCTCACTGATTCCCTTGTTGCCCCTAAAATACCTTGGGAAGAGCTGGGGGGGGGCGGGGGGGGAGTAAGCAGGAGAGGGCGGGGAGCTGATGGAAGGTGCATTTCCTTTGCCCTAAAAATGATGGCTAAGATACGACAAGCTGGACCTGAAACACAAAACGTCAACAGCTGTGTGAGCCTCTCCCAAGAACTGTGAGTTTGATTCACCTGGGACAGCAAGAGGCTTGTGATTCCCTTGCAGCAGGGTAGTGGCTTCTGGCAGCAGCCTGTATGAAAATGCCAGTGGAAGAAGGAGATTAGCAGCAACAACCAGAGTATCACTTCAGCCTGCCTTGTTTTGCTTTCTGCAGCCTTCTCCTTTTGCCGCCTGTCCCTGTACCGCCCTCTTCTCTGCCAGCACTGGGCAGCCTGGGGGCATGGAGAGGAGGGAGGAGGCTCTTCCTGGAGGCGTCGAACTGTCCCTGTGGTGACTGTTGCCTTCCCTCTCCATCCCAGCACCGCACACAGCAGCCCTCCCTCCTTCATCAGCAGCAGAAAATGAACTGGGTTGGTGGCAGCCGGTGAGTGAAACTTTTCAAAGCCTGACAGAAATGGCTCCATGCTGAGCTAGCGTCCCCTCACAGCTGTGGGGTGTGTGTGACAGCCCTGCTGTCCCCTCAGAGCGGCAGGGCCACAGAGGGTGTTTCAGGCCTGGTATCCCCTCAAAAACCAGTCCCAGGGTCCCCTCCAGAGCCAGACTGTGTGAGGAGAAACAGGTGCCCCCACATCAGGCTCAGTGGGTCACATTTGGGCCCAACACCTCTCTGCACACTGGGGCTGGCTGGGGCTCTTCGGCCTGTGCCTGTCCTTACGAATAGCAGTGATTACCATTTGGGGAAAAAGATGGGTAGATACTGAGATTCACTGAAATAGTAAAATCATCACCAACTGAGTTGTAACATTAACAACAAGAAAAAAAGATAATATTCAGTTTCTTTAGGTGCTGTGCCATTTGCCTATCTACTAGAAGTTCAACCCCCATAGCCCCCCTACTTTAGACTTTGTCAGCTGTTTGAAAGTAGCTTTGCTACACACAGCTTTATAATCAACCTCACTCTATGCAGAATCAAACTAAAATAATACCTTACCCATCTGGAAATCTTCCCAGCAAAATGAGGTTTACAAAAGGTGCGTATGTAAAGCAAGGGGAAGGGAGAGCTTCAGTTTGAAAGAAACCCAAAAGCAAACCCCAACTTCATCCTAAATGCCTGTCTATCATACTATTGTGTCTGTAAGAAGCAGTAGCATGTAGGAGTATTGTACTCACTTAGCAAGCAGCAAATTATCCTGCTGCTTTTTGCCACTGTTAATTTTCTGTCAGGATTTCTCAGTGAGTCTCGGATTTACATTTTAGGTGTCAGAAAAGCTATCCATTACTGGGGCTGCTACCCACTGTGAGGGAGAATGTTATGTGCCTATGTTTAAAAATATATTCTAACTTTAGGCATAGTTAAAAAAAAAAAAGAAAACAATGTAATACTAAGGAGATACTCCATATGTGTAATCCTCAGAAAAACCTCCTAATCTTAATGACTTGAGGATTGCAGCCCTACTCACAGCAGTGACCCAGAGCTCCAATTTTGTGCACCATGTCCTGTAGGCAGTTCATTGAAGACTATGTTTAACAAGTGATATATATAGTTTAATGTATGACTGTTTCCTGTATTACACAAACAGCAGCTCAATAAAATGTCTAGTGACAGTCTATTTGTCTTACATTTTTTACAAAATGTTCATAATATTCTGTCAAGTCTCAAAAGGTGGAAACTTGTATTGTTCTCCTTTGTTTTCTATCCTAATCTGGTTTCGTAACCATGTTTCAGCATGACAGAGAAAATCAGTAGAACTGAATATATTGACAAATATTTCTTATGTTTTAAGAAATTAAGATCAGTCAAAATGTTGCATTATAGGTGAAATGTGTAAAAGCTTTTCCTTCTGAATGTTTAGTGTATTTGGTAGCTCTAAGATAGAATGTGGTCCTATCTTTACCTGAGTAAACCAAGATTAGTTGAAGTGTTTTCAATAGAGAGATGTTAACTTTATTGCCTGAAGGTTTGACATAACATAACATAGCATAACATATTTGTGTCCTAAATTCTCACTACCACTGATGAGAAATAGAAGCCATGACTCAAGATTATGCTCCTAAAATTAATAATTATTTGCATCTTTCAGGAGCAGAATCATATTGAAACAGGAAAGGAGAAAGCAAAAGGTAAAACAGTTTGGATTTTATCCTGTTATATAAATGCTTCAGTTGATTCACTTAGGAAAAACTTTGAAAGCATTTGGGGTGAGACTCCAACCTGTAGCCTAACACTTGTAATGTATTTGCCTGTCTGCATGTAAGTTTTGGGGCAGGAGTCTTATTCTAGGTTTACTCCACTGAATTCCAGCAGGAAGAGGAGAAGGCATAACTGACTGCCTGATTGAATGTGCCCAATTTTTTTACTGAATTATTTCCATTACTATATTTTGTTGGTATGTGCTGACACATGGGATTGACTGAAGCCTCACAGTGACAAGCACATGGTCAGCTGGCCTAACACATATATACATAGCTAATTTTCTGGGCAACATAAAAGAATCTTAGGCTCATTGAAGGATTTTATTCTGGCATTTGTAAAAGTAGAGTAGCTCATTTTTATTTTGAATCTGAAAGAGAGCTGATAAACCAAATTTATTCCTGGCATGGAAGAGGAAGAAATCAGTAAGTGAAGATAGTTACAACCATAAAGAAGGTGGTTTCCTCCTCAGCAGCTGGGAAGAAAGTATAGGGAAGCTCCACTACTGAAGCTGGTACCCTCCAATGCCCAGAGCAGATACACTGGCATAATACATGAGGAGCTAAACCAGGCTGACCATATGGAGATAATCTCTGAAACGAAAACTTTTGCATAAGGGAATGTGGGAGCAACCAGCAGCTCGTTGCCCCCATCGCTTTCCCAGTCTCCTGGAGGCCTGTGAGTTCTCAAAATACCTGTTTTTTCAGGGATTTATTAGTTTAAGCCATGTAATTTATGTTACATCTGTATGATTTGCTTCAGTGAAGGAGAGAAAGCAGGAAAGGATCCATGCCAGGACTGTGTTTAGTAGTTTAGTACTAAATTATTAAACACTGTGGTAATTTTGTGTAATTGCTATTACACAATTAATAGTTATTTAGAAGTGATGTGAAGAAAATATCTGGGACATTGAAGGGTCACAGATACGTTTTGGGGGTGTAGACTCCAAAGCAATACAAATTTTGAACTATTGATTTGTACAGAGGCTGACTTTACCTTTCTGCAGATAGTCTTCATAACTGAAGAACAGGTATTTTCCATAGATGATAACACCCCAGAAACCTAAAGATATAATAAATCATACTAGAAAATAGTTACCAACATACATGTTGGGCATGTTAGTTCCATGTAATCTGCAGTCACGAGGGGTGATTTCAGAAGGAAAGCCAATGCTCCTTTGGCATAGCCTTCAGCTCTCAGTATCCCACCTGTGGTTAAAATAAAGAAATCTTACTGTTTTGATTTATCCATCTGCTGTGCTTGATGCTGACAATTCTAGGATGATTATTAATAGTCTCCTACAAAATGGAGATTTTTTTGTTTCCTAAATTTTGCAGAATTATCTGACATGTTTAAATTGTCTCTTTTTGTTCCTTGCCACAAAAAGCCTTTCTGAAGCCCCAGTCTTAGAAATTTTTCTTCTTTTTCTTTTCTTCTTTTTTCACAAGACTATTTTCTATGTCAAGAAAGAGAAATCTGGAGAACAATAAACTCTTTGTGTCATTACAGGAAGACTGCATACACACAACCATCTGATTTATTTGCCTACTAGTTTACAAGCTGCCTAAAAACCCCAAGTTTAAATTTTTTCCAGACTTTTTTTTCCTTGCAGAATTTTGGTATGTCTTTTATTTTAAATAAATATTTTTCATGATCATGAAGTTTTAGGCATCAGTGTTTAAGGACTAAGGTTTTGGCATCAAGAAAACAATGATTTATTTTGAATATGACCAAAATATGCTTGCAGTCTTTTTCAAAGCAATACAAGTAAACAAAATAACAGCAGGTAGGGTGGGAGAATTCAGAGAGATTTAATCACCTGCCTTTATTACTCCGTATTGTTTACTGAGTGCTAATCTGAAAGGAATGATATATATGCTGCTAATGTGTTGTTGAAGCTTCTGTAAAAAAATGTATTCCCTCTTTTAAAAATATTTAGGAATTCTTTGAAAAGAAGAAACTTAAGTCAAAGATGAAGCTTCTGGGAGTCTCATCTCCTAAAAGTTCCGCAGTCAGTTTAGATCTCCTCAATCTATATGTTGTTAACCAGATATCAACCAAAAAAGAAAACACTGGTGAGTTTAGTGTGTGTTCTAATTTTACATTTGACAGAATCACTTATCCTTAATTTTTACTGCCATTATTTTAGTTCTTCTTCTTCCACTTATAACTTAAAGCTCAGATAAGTGTGTTGTTTAAGTTTTAAAATAAAAAAAAATTATGACTAAAGAAGAAAATAGGATTGAATAAAAAGTCATGAGGACATAAGCAAAATCAAATAACCTTGACTACTGCCTACTACACCTTGAAAGCCTTGTACACTTAGGCACCTTCCGTATTCCATTCTTTAATTTTACCATACATCCTTTTTGTTTCCAGTTTACTATTGAATAGGTCAATTTGTATTTCCTTTTTCATAACTTTTGGGGGCCTTTGGAATAGTCTGTCAATTCTAACTAGAATATTGTCTTAAAATCCATCATTATGCTCCTAAAAACCATCTCTACAACTTGAGTTCTAACTCTTATCCTCTGTGACATATTCATAAACCAGATTGTGCTTGGGAAGATTAGAAGGTGACTGAGGAGGGCAGCAGAGCCTGTCTACACACAACTACTGACCATAAATAATTTTATACCATAATTCCATTTTGGATAGAGCTCTTGCATTTCCAGTAATAAAGAAAGCAAAAAAACCCCTAAACAACCCAACCTCAAATGGATTAAGAAACCTAAACCAATAGCTTTTGTACTCTAATGAAAATTCAGGAAGCTCAAAACTTTCTCCAAGCTCAGCGCTGACATCCCAAATACTTTCATTGCAGAGAACATGAGGAAGCCAGTCCATATTGATATCACTGAAGATGTAAAAATACCTGTTAGGAGGCACAACATAGAGCTTCCTGAGTCACCATTACATACACAACATATGTCAAACTTGGATGACATCCAGAACAGGTACTTCTAGAAAATAGGCAGTGGTTAAGCTTTAAGGGAGTTCTAGAAAAAGGTACTTCATTATGATCTTATATTTGGGGTATTAAGTAAACATAAATATACCATTCTGAGATGAAGAAGTTTCACAATCACTCCTGGCATTCCAGTGACAGTCTTATGAGAAAATAAATAAATGTATTACAAATAAAAACTGTACATAAAAAGGAGAGGTTTGGGGTTTTTTACAAATATTGTTTCTTTACTCCTATCAGGTACATTCACTGTTTATCTCACAGAGCAGGCTAGTCAGACAGCATTTTCCACATACACTTTTTTCCCAGTCCTGTTTCAGACACCCAAATGTGTCTGACTGACACACTGGCTGCTCCTTAGGAATCCTCCTTAGGAATCAGGCCTTTTTAAGATGTGCAGGAAAATATTTTTAAATTCTTTTTGAAATTCCTACTCAGAATGTCTTTATTCTTATGGATCTGATATGTTGTATTTCATAGACTCTTTTTATGCATTTTGCAAGGTTACAAAAGCAAGTGTTGGACAGCAGAAGGCAGCATCTCTCAGAGAAAGTAAAATACCAGCATAATGTAAGTAAGTTTACTGTTCTCACTGATGCAAAGCTAACAGTATGCAGCAATGACTGTATTATTAAGTGATCTTTCAAAGAGTGACCAAACCTCATGGATACTGAAACATGTGAAGTTTTCCTCTTTAAGGCTAGACTGATATATTATTTGCCAGTCATATTTTATATTTGTTCCTGCTATTTCTATACATATTTCTTGAAAGGCTCACCCTGTTTTAGGAATTTTCTGAAATATTTAAGAGTATCTGTGCTCTAAGCTAGCCACAAAGGACAGAGACTGTGGGAAAGAGACCGAGGCCAACAGCAGGTAAATTACAAACAATATGCAGAAATGTGAAGTGTTGGAATGTGAGAAGCATAGACAGAAGTGAGGCTTTAAGATGAACTTAAGTGAAAATCTCAGTGGATGCAAGCAGGAAGTTTGCGCAGTTATTGAGGTTATGGTGAAAACATTCTCTAGATGGAATTTAGGTGGGTTTTTTATGACCCATGCTATGTTGTATAAAGAACCAACCAAACAAAAAACCCAACAAAGTTAGTAAATCTGTTAGAAGACAGTTAGTTTAGGTTATTCATACTTGCTTGATAATACAGCTCTACTGACTCCTGCTATTAATGTAAGACAGGACTCCAGGAAAAGATGCTTGCAAAAGATGCTTGTTCTATATGTTCTTGGCCCATTCATGTTGCCAAATCATATTTTGCTAGAGCAAGAAAGATAGTTACTTTTCTAGCATTAAAAGTTCCTTTATTTTGATCCAGGAAGAATTACTTAGTATGGGTTTAGTTAGTAAAAGTATTGATTACTTAATAAGAGTTCAGCTGTCTAATGTGTTTCAGACAAGACCACCATAAGTTGCCACTACTTTTTGGGGTATCATAGTAAGTCAGCCTTTCTTTAAGACCCTTTCACCTGTTCCTTGAAGACAGAGAAAGGCTTATTTCAGATCCAGCATGGCCAGAAATAACAGATCAAAATGATAACTAAATTCCTCCTCAACTTCCATTTGTATGGGCAGATTCATCAAAGCAACATGATAATCCAGGGTGCACATGCAGAAAGTTAATTTAATGTGTGGCTCAAAAAATAAAGTCTAAAGCCTGGATGTTGCAAAGACCAGTTTTAAATACTTTGTAAGTTGTAGTGCAAGTTGAAGTTTAAGTAATTAAGTACATCCTGTTTATTAAGCAAAATGAGGAGGTATAAAATTAACAATTTTCAGCTTTCTGTACAAATACAGTTTTGTGGTACAAAGATTTTGTACAATTAATTTACAAGGCTTTTCCATTTCCCTAGTATTTCAGGCCACTTTCACTGGGTAAATTGGATTACAGGCATTACTTCCATGTAGTTGTGGGTTGAGTGACATGAATTTTGCCTTCAAATTTGTCCTTATGATCTGCTTGAGACAGCATTGCTGGTACTACAACATGCTGGAGTTCTCGTTGGAATAAAATGCTGTTCATCTTACTACTTAAAAACCAAGTCAGCAGATCATTTACCTACCTGTCTAGAACTAAAAACGTATTTATACCCATCCCTTCTCAGGACAGGAGTTGTGTGTATGCTTCAACTGAAGTAGGTACTTAGATGTTTCTGTGAAATAAGCCCTTATTACTTTAGGTTTTTCATTAAAACAATTGTATCAGAATCCACAACAATTTTCTCTTCCATGTGGTATAAGAGTGGCGACGTAGCATATGTATCACGGTTTGATTACGGTGATTAGGGCTGCGAAGATGATTAAGGGCCTGGAACATCTCCCCTATGAGGACAGGCTGAGTGAGCTGGGGCTGTTCAGTCTGGAGAAAAGAAGACTTAGGGGGGACCTAATTAGTGTTTATAATTATCTTAGGCATGGGATGCAGGGGGAAATGGCCAGCCCCCTTTTCAGTGGTCTGTGGGGACAGGACAAGGGGCAATGGCTGTAAACTGGAGCACAGGAAGTTCCGCAACTTTTTCCCAGTGAGGGTGACAGAGCCCTGGGACAGGCTGCCCAGGGGGGTGGGGGAGTCTCCTTCTCTGGAGATATTCAAGACCCGTCTGGACGCCTCCCTGTGCAATATGAGCTGGGGAGCTGCTTTGGCAGGGGGGTTGGACCCGATGATCTCTCGAGGTCCCTTCCAACCCCTACGATTCTGTGATTCTGTGATTCTGTGACCTTCCTGCTTACATCAAAACATCTTTAGATAAATACAGTGTCTCTCTGCTATGCTTTGTTTTGTCTAGTTATCACAAGCAACAGACCTAACCTGTGCTGACTCTAGTATGGAACATGAAGGCAGCATAACAAGAGATTTTATTGACTGTCCATTGTCCTCTGCTGGGTTTTGGTCCTCTAACTGTACACAATTTTCAGAAGAAAATTTCAACACAAACCTCGTGGGAAACACTTGGGAGCAGACCTATGAAGAGAAGCTGCAAAACCAGGTTTGATTAATATTTTGTAATTTCTGCAGAATTATTTTTAAATAATTTTCATGTATTTGGGGCGGCCTAGAATTAGTATAATGGTGAAGATAGCTGTGAGCGATGAACCTTTCTTGTAGGCTGGTGGCAATGAATATTCCATATACACAAAAGTATTTCTTTTATTGTTATGAAATATGCTTAACTTGAGCTTTTGTTCACTGAGGTCTCAGTATTGCTGATACCTGCAGAGAAAGAGCAAGTCACATATCGATGGCTTGCTTTTGTTTCTGGCAGGTCCAGCCTTGAGTCGGCTGGTATTTACTCTGTCAGGCTTGCAGAAAGCTTCAGGCTGCTTCTTGCAGAAGCCACCCCAGCATCCCCCTCTCTCCTCCACCAGAACCTTGCCACGTAAAACCACAACAGTTGGTTAAAGAAATCTGAAATGTGTTGCAGTTATTACAACTTTCTTAAATATACAATAAATATGAATGGATATTGTATGATCCAAGGTGATCTCAGGCGACCTAATTTGTAATCATGCAGTATCTCAGTGAGTAACATAGTTCTTACAGTATTCTCAAAGCTCCTAAAAGGATTGAGAAAAGCCTTCTGTTTAACTCAAGTTAAGTTTAAGGAATTATTTAAAGTTATTTGTTCTGATGCATGTTACTTTTCTCTCTTTTTGTTCACTTTGGTGTTCTTCAAAGAATCATCCTTAGAAAACAGCAATGTAAGGGGGTGTCTCATAATATGCTTTATTTTTTGAAAAGATTTAATTATTTATTTCTTGAAAATAATACATTCTACATGTATTATCAGTGGTATTTTAAAGTCTTGAGGTAAGTGAGGAAGGTTTACTTCAGGATGTTGGGTTGTTCAGGGCAAGGGTAGGCACAAACTCATGAGAAGCTGACCAGAAGGACAAAGGAGCCCAAAAAAGATGTTTTCAGAACACAAGGACAATCTGCCTCAATGTCCAAGAGAAAGGGGTAGGTCCTGGAGGCTAGTTTGGCTGAATCAGGGAAATCCTGACCAAGATCAAATGCAAAAAAAGAAGTGTGCAAAAAGGTCACCCAGGAAGAATACAGAAGCATTGCCCAAACTTGGAGGGGTGGCATTAGGATGTCCACATCTGAAACTCACAGAGCGTGAGAAGGGCAGGAAGGAAGACTTCTGTCATCAGCAAAAGGAAAGCAAGGAAACAACAAGCACAAGTACAGGCTGGACAGAGAATGGATTAAGAGCAGCCCTGAGGAGAAGGACTTGGGGTGTTTGTATATGAGAAGATCAACATGACACAGCAATGTGCACTTGCAGCCCAGAAAGCCAACCATAGCCTGGATTGCATCACAAACAGCGTGACCAGCAGGTTGAGGGAGGTGATTCTGCCCCTTGACTCGTGTCTCCTGACAGGCTGAGAGAGTTGGGCTTGTTCATCCTGGAGAAGAGAGACCTTATCACAGCTTTCCTGTACCAAAAGTGGCCTACAGGAAAGCTGGAGAGGGGCTGTTTATTAGGGAGTGTAGTGACAGGACAAGGGGTAATGGGTTTAACTGAGAGAGGGCAAATTTAGGTTAAATATTAGGAAGAAATTCTTTCCTGTGAGGGTGGTGAGGCACTGGAACAGAGAAGCTGTGGCTGCCCCCTCCCTGGCAGTGTTCAAGGCCAGGTTGGATGGGGCTATGGGCAGCCTGGTCTAGTGGAGGTTGTCCCTGCCCATGGCAGGGGATTTGAACTAGATGATCTTTGAGGTTCCTTCTAACCCAAGCCATTCTATGAAAATGCTGTCTACTACTAAATAGAGTTGATGACCTAGTGACAAAGAACATGGACAAAACTGAGGCATACCAGACCTACTTTGGTTCAGGCTTTTCTGACAAGGTTTGTTCTCTGGCTTGTCTTCAAGCTCAGTAGAGAGTTTGGGGGATAGAGATACAAAGCAATAATGAAGGAGTAAGTTTGTGAATCCTTAGTAACATGGGCATAAAGAAATGCATAGAACTGGATAGGGTGCACCCAAGTACATTGAGGGAGTTGGATGATACCCACTTCAGGGCAGAGGTCTGTCATTTTTGAGAAATGGTGGTGATCAAGAAAGCTTCTCAGTGACAAGAAATACACAGATGTTATGCCTACCCACAAAACCATTAGCATAGTCTGGGGAAATGTCATCTCACCTCTGTCCTTGAAAAGATCATGGAACTAGATCTCCTGGAGGCAATTCCAAGGTACATGAAGAACAATGTGACTGGAAATAGCCATTGTAGGTTTACCAAGGCCACGCTGTGCCTGCGGAACCTGATTGCCTTCTCTGATGAAATGACTAGCTCTGTGAAAAAGGGGGAGCAGCAGGTATTATTTACCTCGACTCTAGGAAGGCTAGACAAGGTTTCCCATGGGATTTTAGTTGCCAAAGTGGGGAGGTATGAACCAGATGAGTAGACAGGAAGATGGGTAAAAAAAATGTCTCTTACCATCATGCTCAAAATAGTTGCCTGGGCTAAAGTCTAATTGGCAACAGGTCATTAATGGCAGGGATCCCCAAAGATTAATACCAAGTCAAGTCCATCTTCACTGGAGAGTTGGACAGTGAGACAGAATGCACCTTCAAGAATCTCAGCAGGCTCAAGCATGACACCAAACTGGTTGAGTGATCATTACAGTAGAGGGTTGCTACTCTGAAGGATCTTGACAAGCAGAAGACCACCAGAAACTTCATAGAGTGTGACACAGATAACTGCAGAGCCCCGCGCTGCCGGAGAGGTGACCCCACACCTCAGTGCAGGTGGGGACCGATGGAGTAGGCAGCAGTATTCCAGAGACGGACCTGTGGGTCCTGGTGGGCAGCAAATTGTACCTAAGTCAACAGTCCACCCTTGTAGCAGGAAAGGCCAACTACATAGAGGTCTGTAATAGAGCATGCCCAGCAGTCAAAGGCAAGGGATTACATTCCTCTGAGCAGTGTCTGTGAGAACTCATGTGAAATACTGTGCCCAGTTTTGGGACCCCCAGTACAAGAGACCAATAAATGGCCACAGAAACTGTTAGGGGATTGGAGAACTTGAATGTGGAGAGGCTGAGTAACAAGGGCTTTCATAGCCTGAGAAAGAGAACATTAAGGGGGTGTGGGGTGAACTAACTGCTGTCTTCCACAATCTAAATAGAGTTACAGACAGGACAGAGCCAGAGGTACACAGTGAGATGGGAAGAAGTAAAAGTCACAAGTTTAAACAATGAATAGTCTGTTTGTGTGGGGAAAAATATTGTCACAGCAGCAGCTAAGCACCAGAAGAGGCCATCCCAACAGGTTGTGGAACCTCAGTCCTGAACAGTCCTGAGCAGTCCAGCCTAACCTTGAAGCTGGCTCTGCTTTGAGCAGCTTGGACTAGATACCTCTTGAGGTCCCTTCCCATAATCATAGACAGCTGTTGTCTGGATCTTCAGCGGAACTTCCCCTTGTTACAATCTATCAATCAAGCTTCTTCATGCTGTGGGAGGATGAGGTGCTGAAAGGACATTTTGCATACTAACAGTGATACAGAAATGTGGAAAACTAGGAGTTATACAGAACTTAGTGGGGCTGGAAGGTTATTTTGGCTTCCAGTGGAAAGATATATAGAAGTAAAAATAGTGGGAAAGCACGTAAGTTGTTTGCAAACCCAACTTTAAATTTTCAAATACTGTAACTATTATATCCAGAGTTTGACTGATTCTACTGTTTTCTCAGCCAGGAAATAGTTCTGATCAAGACCCTTGGATGACAAAACATCGAAGCCAGTGTATTTTCAGGAGTTCTGATAGAGTGCCTCAGGAGCTGTTTAAGCCATTGCATAGGTAGGCAGTGATTTTACATTGAAGACAGAAGTAACACTCAAGTTTAAGTAAGAAAATGCTAAGATAATCTTACTGTTTCTTGATTTTTCATTGATTTTTGGTGCTATTCAAATGGAAATTGAAATTAAATGGAAAGATCAAACATATCAAGCTATTTAAATGTGCTGAAAGGCAGAAAAATGTGAATTTTAGGTAGGTGCTTGGAACTATGATCTATTTTTTTGCAACTTCTCAAACATGATGGTCTTACAGATTTCACCCCAAATGTGAAGCACCTGTTTACCAAGAGGCCACAGCTGCCCCAGCTCTCATTAGTTCTGGCCACTGTTGCAAGTGCATTCCTGACGACCTTGATGCTCTAGCAATTGAACAACTTCTCCACCTACATTGTTTACATTTGAGATTCCAGGAACAAAGTGGGGTTTTGCCTTCATATGTGATCCTACTATAGCCTTTTTTTTTTTTTTTTAGGAAAAGGTTCAATAATACTTTTAGGAGAATACATGTGGTTTGTTTGTTTTTTTAAAAAAAGAATGGATAGAAATCTAGAATAAGATTCTTTTTGTATGTGCTGATTAAGAATCTTTTCAGTCACAGAGGGCTTAGGGCAACACTCATTTACACTGAACATTTTATTTCTGAACAGTTTCTTTCCAGGGGCTCTTGCCTTGATCTAGGGGTCTTATAAAGGCTCATCTTCCTTTACTCTTTTTAATTCTGTAAGTCTGCTGCCTGGTCAAAAGTTCCTATCTGTCTCTACCTGTGTTTGGAGAGAGCCATAAAAAGGCCACCTACTCTTTTGTGGTTCCTGAAATACCTACGGCCTGTTTGCCTGCAAGTCAAGTGACTGATAAGCTCACTGACCAAATGGTGACTAGATGAACACATCAGCTTCCAGTCTTAGCCACTTCAACTTCCTGTTCTCCTGCCTTTCTCCAGCAAAACTTAAAATAACATTCACCCTGCTGTAGATCGTGGTGAATTCCCAATGAATGCCACAGAATGACAGGGTTGGAAAAGACCTTTAAGACCATCAACTGTTCCTGTCCTAAGCTAAACCATATCCCTGAGTACCTCATCTACCCTTTTCTTAAACACATCCAGGGATGGTGACTCAGCCACCTCCCTGGGCAGCCTGTTCCAGGCCCTGACAACTCTTTCAGGGAAAAATTTCTTCCTAACATCTAATCTGAACCTGACACCTTTGCATTGAAGCTCCACCTAGCCTTATCTTGCCTACACCTCCCCTTTCATTTCCCCACGGGCCCTTAGGCCTGCCCTTTCCTGCGTATAGCACCTCCTGTAGTCCTCTGCCCACTTGTGGCTCACTGACATCTCCTTCCCAACTGATTTTCAAACCCCTTTCTTTGTATCATCATGATTTTGTTTTCATCCATTATACCCATAAGTTCTTATACCTTAAGAGCTGGGAGTTCTCCTGGTAAAGGAGTTTCTTTTGCTGTATGTGGAGAGTATAAACTTATACAATCTTTTGATGTAATTCTAACACACTGATGACGTAATCAATGTGCACACATCTGAGAGCTGTGGAACCTCAAACTCATTAAATATTAACTAAAATTTTAAACTGTCTTACAAAAATAACAGGCATCTTTCACTCTGAATAGTCCTTAGCTATTTTTTTCACCTACTGTTAACTGTTATTCAGCATTACAGAATGTTCAGCTGGAGGGAAGGTGTGTCTGAATTGCTTCACAAAATGTTTTCAACCTCCCTCATGTAGATCTTCCCAAGTTTCTCCAGAAACGACCTCAGGTGTGCTTAGCCTTTTAAAACTGTTCAGAGGTGTCTTGTCCATAAGTAGAGGGTATCACTTTCTCATTTAAGTTCCCTAGGTTATTTCTTCAGTTCCAAAACATTACTGATTTTTTCTCCAGTAAGGGTTTTCTGTACCACATTTCAGTTTTCAAGTTCCATTAATTACATTACTCAGTTTCTTTTCTTCAGTGGGTGCTGTTTCAGAAGCCTCTCAGATTTTGAAAGGTCAGTCAGCAGATCAAGCCTAGAAAACAAGCAGCAAAAATGTTAAATGAAGAGCCAAGTAAGTAAAAGCATGATGGGTTTCACACTAATGATGCTAGCCATGCTAGCATCTCCAAAAGCACTGCTATCAGAAGCAGGGTAGGGAATTATGGGCAAGACAAAATGTGTGACTGGCCTCTTGACAGTGAAATAGAAAACTTCTGTAATTCAGGAATTAAGCAGTACAGAGTTTATTAAGGACTTTCTGTGCAGGAGAGAACTGTAGCCTTAAAGAGCAAACTATTTTTATGAACAGAAAGTGCTGCCTTCCTCTTTTTTCCTTTTTTTTTTTTCTTCTCTCTCCTCAAAGTGGCCTTCTTTGGTCAGCTGGTGGAGCAGCAGTGACATACTGTGGCTGATTTTATAAATCACAGTTCCTCACTCGAGGATGTGCTCAGCGTCCTCATAAGATGTCTCTAAACTCCTTTTACATTACCCTTATGACAAAGGGGGAATGAAATACACTTTTTCAGTTGAAATACAGTGCGTTTGTGACTAAAGCATGTGTGATGAGCAGTGAAGTCATTGAGATTTTTATCAAGTTATAATTTGCTGTGTTAGCAGTTACTATTTTACTTCTTATGTACTGAAGAAACTTTTTAATCCCCCCCTCCACCTCGCCCCCAGTCTGGACTATACGAATTCTGACAGGAAAAAGCCAGTGCTAACGACCAGTAACGACTTAGAAAACAGTGAAGGAATAAAAGACCCATTGTTTGCTGTAGTGAAAGAAACTGCAGGACTGAAAGCTCCCCAAGTTGGAAGTGATTGTTCCTTTCTGTCACTCTTTGAAGATGAGAGCAAACTAATCCATAATAATGCTTCCACAAAACATTTCAATCCTTTTGTTAACCAAAGCAGTAGTGCCCTTTTTTTCATGGATCCTGATGATAGAAACCAAATGACCAACAGAAATTATCCTTATGATTTGAGAGAGGCTTATCACCCAGTCAATGCCAAACCCAGTTCTGCAGACAGACACCTCCAAGGCATTTTCACAGCTCCAGAACAGGTTTTACTTAAAAGTAACAATTCCTCAAGTGAAAGCTACAAGAGAACCAGTGGACTTTATGAAACCCACCTGCAGAACTATCATGAGGGACACCACTACTTCATGCCCTCTGAAAACAAAGAAAAACCTTCAGACCTTGAAAAAAGTGGTGAGTGTCAATATTTGAAGGAGATATGTTCTGGGGTTTATTTTCCCTTTAAAGACTCATGTTTTTATAACCAGAGGTGTGTCTACTCTCACTAAAACCGTTCAATGAGTCTTCAGAATGCAGTAATTTAATTTTGAACCTGGACAGATTAGAGAGCTGGGCCATCACCAACAGCACAGAGTTTAACAAGGGCAAGTGCCAGATCCTGCACCTGGGGAGAGGCAACCCTGGCTGCACATACAGACTGGGGGATGACACGCTGGAGGCCAGCCATGCTGAGAGGGGTTTGGGGGTCGTGGTTGACAGCAAGTTAAACATGAGCCAGCAGTGTGCCCAGGCAGCCAGGAGGGCCAATTGTATCCTGGGGTGCATCAAGCACGGCGTTGCCAGCCCCAACAGAGGAGGGGATTGTCCCGCACCACACACCGCTGGTGCGGCCTCACCTCCAGTACTGGGTGCAGCTTTGGGTGCCACAGTGCAATAGGGACACAAAAATATTCAAGAGTGTCCAGAGGAGGGCAACGAGGATGGTGCAGGGTCTGGAGGGGAAGCGTTATGAGGAGAGGCTGAAGTGCATTGGTTTGTTCAGCCTGGAGAAAAGGAGGCTGAGGGGAGACCTCAGCGCTGTCTATGGCTTCCTGACGCTGATCTCTTTGATGACCAGCAGCAGAACCCAGGGGAACAGCATGAAGCTGTGACAGGGGAGGTTTAGGCTGGATATTAGGAAGAACCACCCTCTTTCCTGAGAGGGTGGTTAGACACTGCAACAGGCTCCCCAGGGAAGCGGTCACAGCACTGAGCTCAACTGAGTTCAAGAAGCACCTGAACGATACGCTCAGTCCCATGCTCAGACTTGGCTGGCCCTGCATGGAGCCAGGAGTTGGATTTGGTGATCTTTATGAGTCCCTTCCAACTCAGAGTATTCTATGGTTCTGTGATTATTAAAATTATTTTTCAAAGTTGAAAGAAGCTATTGTGTTTTAAAATCAAACTTTACTTTTCTTCTTTTAAGACACCTTTGCTTATCACCGCGATCAATGGATTAACTTAAAGGAGAATGTGCCAAACTGTTCAAGGGAAAAAAGGTAAGTGCCAGAGAAATTCTCAGTCTATTAAGTCGTGATGACTGCAGAGACCTAGCTGAATTGGAGCAATCCTGCTAAGAGGACACAAAGGCAAAATTCTAAACAGTATTACTGAGGACCCAAGTTTTCCCAGTGAAAATAGTAGTGAAAAAAAATGTGAATAAACTTTTGTGCATGTAAACCCTTTGTACCGTTAGTAAAGACTGCTTCATGGGACAGTTGTGAGTCCCTGAAGTTAGGCTGTTGCCCTCTAACTTGTCCTCTAAAAGGCCCTGTTTCCTTCCACTGACTAAAGAGGGAGTTAGTGTCTTCCCTGTGCTAAAGTTAGCAGATGTGAGTGCCCTGTACTTTACAGAAGACGGTTTTATCAAAGGCTGTGATCTGTAACACCTCGAGTTCTACAAAGCAGCACTGCCTTGTCCTCTCTGGTATTACCTTTTGCATTTCAACAGAAGTGAAGTTTGTGAAAACCAGATTCTTGGTGTTAAATCTCTGGTTTAGAAATAAGTTCAGTGAGCTCAATAGTGGGAAGCATTTCATGTTTACTGAAGAGAAAATAAAAATTGCATACAAAAAAAGTCACCAGTAATGACTTTAATTCAGAAAGGAAATAAAAGTGCAGGAGGGGGAATCACCTACCAGAGAACTCTGTATTTGCATCCCTCAGTGATGACGAGTCTGTGCAAGGATCAGGCTGCAAACAGAACCAGCTCTTTGGATTTGAAGAGGTAACATTTCAGAAGAGACATACTTCTTTGTAAAGCCTATTGTTTGCACCATTCCCTGAGGTGGAATGCCCACAGCACTTAGAAACTCAATTCAGCTTCTCTGAACTAACTTCTGTGCAGGATTCTTTTCATCCCTGGTCCATATTTGCAACGCTGCAAGAGCAGCCCCTAGCTCAGTGGTTCAGATAGACAGCCTCTCCAGGTCCATCCTTTCCATGGCTGGATTCACACCTGAGCTGATGCCTGAAATACATTGCCTAAGTTACCCATTAACCTTTACAATCAGATTCTGTAGGTAGTGCCCAGGACACTTCAGTATTATAAAGGGGCATTGTGGCACTATACATATTATAAGGCATCTGGTAGATATTTTGCCTGTAGAAGTCACCCAGGTACATACAGCACTGCTCAGGGGGGGGTTTTGTCCCTCATAAAATAGTTTGTGGTACAGTGTAGTGACTCCTTTATGTAATACAGAAACTGAATGTTCCTCACTGGTGCTGATCCAGCTGAACTGTCACTATTAACACTTACTTATCTTTAACAGTTCACAACAGCACAAGAGAAAAAGTTTGGAGTGAGTTCAAACCTTCACACGATGGAGCAGGGTTAGTACCATTTATACATTATTAAAGAAAAAATCAGATTTTTCTCTACATGTGAAACTGAAACAATCAGTTTTAAAGCCAGGGAGAAGTGGTTTGATCTGGTTTAGGATGTTACATTTGATGAGGGCCTGTATTTTTGATTCGTGCAGCACTGTATAAAGAAGACTAGCATTACCAGGTAATTAAGAACTATCTGCATTTGCTTTTCCTTGAAGAGACAAATGCAGATTAACTTCTCTCTGGTGAGTACTACACACATATTTTTTCATTGTCTCATTTCCTCCAAAGTTGGCCCCTAAATTGAAAAGCCAGCTCTGAAAGTAGGGGAAACTGCTTAAAAAATCATCCACAAGGTAAGTCAAAAGTATTAATCTGACCCCCACAACTCATGTTTACCAACATCACCACATATTAAAAGTGCCAGCCATTTTCTTTCCTTCTATTCCTGCACACCTCTGTTAGTTGGAAAAAATTTTGGTCCTGTTTTCTGTGTTAATATATTCATTAGATATTTGACATTGAGCTAATCTTTACTAGCCTCTATTCTCCTACTAGACTATAGGCCCTTGTTCCACCTGTGTGCAGAGTGCAGGGCATCCACTGAGAGATCTCATGTCCTTTTTGCTCCATCAGTAGCTGTAAGGGCCAGCTGTGCTGGCAGAACAGAAGATCTGCCAAGGACCTCCAAGAGGAAAACATGGCCATGAGCCATGTAGTTACATGGCAGCCAGTGTGTGCAGGGAGCTTCCTGCATGCTCTCACAGGCCTCTTGCTGCAGAGTCCTTCCTCCTTCTCATAGAATAGTTTGGGTTGGAAAGGACCTTTAGCTGGCATCTTATCCAACCCCTCTGTGCTGAGCAGGGACATCTTTAACTGGAGCAGACTGCTTCCAACCTGATCTTGCTTTTGGGTAGCCCAGTTCTGCTGCTGCTGGAGGCTGTTGATTGATGGGATAGCTGAAGCTTTGGGGCACCCACCTCATGCTCTGTGTTAGGATGAGTCATCCTGAGAAGAGAAGAATTGGCTATTGCCAAGACCTAGATTGATCTTGCTAACACTTTATTCATTAAAAGCATCTTATAACAGCATCTGCAGTATTGATGTTTAATTCTACATGTTGTACTGGAGAGTTGGATGTTTGGGGAATTTTTGGTGAGTAAGCTCTCTTTCCTTTTCATCTCATCCTTCAGATATGGAGTCATCCCTCAGCAGCCAGTCTCCCAGCAACTCTCCAAGGCAGACAGAGAGCTGTTTCAGCTCCAGCCCTGACACAGTGAGTGCTGCCCCTCTCTGGGTTTGCAGGGCTTTTCTGGCATGGTGCCTGTGTGCCCGAGTGCCTCTGAGGGTGGATGTAGCTGGAATCATGGTGACAGTTTTGTTTGGTACAAGGCAGCTTCATTTCCCTAAGGAGTTTAACAGACACACAGTCTCCTGGTAATACCAGGCTGTGGGAAGATGGTAAACAAGCTTCTGCTCTCTTCCTTGATGTGTAGCTGCCTTGCATTACATGCCTGTAAGGGAGGAGGATTTGATACACTGTGTGTTTTCAGACATTCTTGAACATAAAACCCCCCACACTGTAGGAATTTATAAATTATGTGTGAGGGTGAAGGTCTGCCTTAGCCACCTTCTCTTCAACAAAGGTCAGGAATATAGTCCTGGAGAAAGAATGGGGGAAAAAAACCCCAAACAACTAAAACCAATCAGTTCTGGCCTTTATTTTACTGACTTATTAGTTAGTCATTAGCTTAGTCCTTAGCTATTAAATGATTTTAAATGTTGCCTTTATATGATTCTGTCCAGTCTGAAGAGGAAGACATAGCCAAAAAGGAGGAGTATCTGAACAAACAGTTCTTGAAGACACATGATGCCAACCTAGTCTCTGCCTCGGGGAGTACAGAGCTCCCCAGGACCTCTCACACCAAAACCACACCTCACCAGCCCCCCAGTATTTTGCCTAGAGACGAAGCAAACCATCTTTGTGAGAAAAACTCTATTCCATGTGTCACAGAGGAGGAAAATAAAGACTCTGCTGCCCCATCTGAGGGCAGCTCCTCACACCAAGCCCTTGAGGGGGAGCATGTCGCTCGCAGTACCTGGTGCGATGGTTGGTCGCAGACAGAGAGCTCTCTCACAGGAGTAAAGAAAGTGGATGTTGCCACCCAGTGTGGCCTCATGCCCGTCTGCAGCTGTGGGAGCTCCCTCCCCTCTGCCCAGAGCCTGGGGGGGTTCCCTCTGCTCAGCACCCTGGGCAGTGCTGGAGGGCACAAAATGCCAGCACAGGAGGCGCTGCAGCCCGCTGGCACAGGCAGCGCGGCGGGAATAGCGGCGTGCTCTTCGGAAGGGGAGTATCTGAGTTTGGCTGGCAGGAGGACTCTGGAGGTGCTGAACTACATTGATATAATGAAGGAGAGAGAGAAACAGTGACCAACAGCAATGGCATGTAAGGAACAGAAGAGAGGGTTTTGTCCTGTTCTCAGTGTGTCTCACTTAATTGGCATATTTTGAGTTTCCTAGCCTGGTTAGCCAAAAGAATTATTTGCTGTTTGTTTGCTTTGAATCATTAATAACCACAGATCTCTACCTACCTCCTGTTATCTCTAACTGGGCATTTCTATAGATCTCCAACTGTTAACATAGGATTTTACAACAGCTTAGTAGATAGAAAATTTTGGAATTAGATTGGCTTTCCCACCGTACCTCTGTTTGGGATTTGGTAGTTTGGGATTGACTGTGCCTCCTTTGAAAGGTAGCAGAACATATTTGGTGTGGCTCTTTATTCAGAGCTGTTGTCTGGTTCTTAACCATTTTAACAGGCAAACTACCCTTTGCCGTACGTTTGTAGTCCATATAAAAATGGGAAGCAGCAGCAAATGCCCATCTGCACACAGAGCATACAATGTCTTTATAAAAGAATTAATTTATTAATTTTAAAAGCCCTCCCTGACCACCCCAACTTAAGCTTCATCTTCCTTCCATGGCAGATCTGTTGACTCATTTTCTGGCTGTTCATACTGACGAATCTCTTACCTGTTCCTGTATTTCACTCATGGGTCAAAACCCTGGGGTGCTTCCCTCCTCAGCTCAGTGTTTGTGTGAAGCTGCAGAGCACAACCAGTAAAAGTTTCTGACAGGACCGTTTCTCCATTACATTCTTGCCTTTGAAAAAAGCTCCCAGTAAAGCTGGCAGAGACTCACCCTGCTGATGACATCTTCTACCTATATATCCATACACCTTTACTTCCATGTAGGTTTCTGTGGGTCTCATTTGTGTGTATGCATGTAAGCGTGTGTGTATGGCCGGCATTAGCCAGCTGGCTGCATGCAAGGACCCTGTTTGCTGCACACCAAGCTTGGGCAAAAGCTACGCTGGAGACTGCGCCTCAAACAGGGTGGGAGATTGGCTTTTATAGGGTTAATGTGTTGTGCTTCCTCCCTGGGAGACAGCTGTTAAAGATTCCCCACCCTTATTTCCACCAGATTGGGTTCCTTCATTTCTACGTTGTAGAAATATGCATGTATGATATATGTAGAAAAGAAGTATGTATGTAGAAATGAAATATGGAAAGGGTGAGAGTCAGAGGATGGAGCCAGGCTCTTCTCAGTGATGGCCAGTGATAGGACAAGGGGCAGTGGGTGCAAGCTGGAGCATAGGAAGTTCCATGTGAACACAAGGAGGAACTCTTTCATTGTGAGGGTGACAGAGCACTGGGACAGGCTGCCCAAAGAGGCTGTGGAGTCTCCTTCTCCGGAGACATTCAAACCCCTCCTGGATGCATTCCTGTGTGATTTAGCCTAGTTGATCCTGCTCTGGCAGGGGAGGTTAGACTAAATGATCTACCTGGAACAGGCTGCCCAGGGAGGTGGTTGAGTCACCATACCTGGATGTGTTTATGAAAGGGGTAGATGAGATACTTAGGGATATGGTTTAGCATAGGACAGGAGCAGTTGGACTTGATGATCTTAAAGGTCTTTTCCAACCTTGTGATTCTGTGATCTTTCAAGGTCCCTTCCAACTCCTGACATTCTGTGATTCTGTGATACGTTGTGTAATAAAAGGTTTTGCAGATGAAGGGGTTGTGTGTTGCTCAGCCCTGACGAGACCCATTGCCATTCTTTGTCCCCATTCTCCTCATCAAACTAGTGGTTGTGTTTTCTGCTGGCTTTTATTTCCCAAGCAAAGCATTGCTTTTTAAAAGAAGGGCAACATAAAAATAGCATCTCACAAATTTCAGTGGAATTTCCTGTGCTTGGAAGAAAACAGCATTGTCTTCTATCCCTATGATCTGCATACAGGGGAAGTGGTCAGGCTTCTGAGATGTGTAATTTAGCCAATTCACTGCCCACTTCCTAAGGCTTGACATAAGCAGATTTTCTTTTTTAGGTTGCCTCAATTCCTTGTCAAAGCAAGCTTTCCTAGTAGGTTATTTTTTTTAAATCTGAAGCTGCAATGTTCTCCTTCTTCCCAGGAGCTATAATTTATTTGAATAGCAGCTATGATTTGCTGAAAGCTCAGCCATTACCACTGGTTTGTAAGGCAGACTTGTTCATTCAGTGTGATGAAGCCCATTCAGATCGTGTCACACCAGCAGCAGCTCGTGCTGGCTTGAATTAGGACACCTCTATGCTGGGCGCTTTCCCAGCAATCCTCCGTAGCTGGTATGGACCAGTTGGCCTTTCCACTGGTGTGTATGGTTTCATGGCACTCAAACTTGCTTGGCTTGCTGGCGTCCTGCAGTATGCTACAGCAGTAGCAGTGAAGGGTGTGTTACAGCTAAAAGGTCCTCACCCTGTTACGCTTCAGGGGCTTTTATTAGACTGACAGATGTCGAATTGCCACGTCGGCAGAAAGCTCCCTGGTGGCTTTTCTTAGAGAGCTGCTACCGATGGTACCCAGCCCAAGGAAAACTGCCACCAACTTGTAATAGAAGTTGCAGTCTGATTTCTGAGAGTGACATTATTGCTGGGACATCTACGTGTTACAGAATCACAGAATCTAAGTTGTAAAAGACCTTTTGATCAAGGCTCACCATTAACCCAGCACTGCCAAGCCCACCACTAAGCCATGTCCCTAAGCGCCACATCGACAGAGTCTTTTAAATACCTCCCGGGTTGGTGACTCCACCACTTCCCTGGGTAGCCTGTTCCTGTGCTTGATAGCCCATTCTGCAATGTGCCCTCATAACCAATCTAAACTTACTTTGGCACACTTGAGGCCATTTCCTCTTGTCCTATCACTAGTTACTTGGGAGAAGAGACCAACCCCCCACCTCATAACCTGCCTTCCAGTAGTTGTAGGGAGCGCTAAGGTCTCCCCTCAGACTCCCTATCTCCAGGCTAAACCACCCCAGTTCCCTCAGCTGCTCTTCCTCTGACTTGTTCTCGGGACCCTTCACCAGCTTCGTTGCTCTTCTCTGGACGCGCTCCAGCACCTCAGTGTCTGTCTGGTAGCCAGGGGCCCCAGCCTGAACACAGTGGTAGAGGGGCAGCCTCACCAGCGCCGACTGCAAAGGGACAGTCACTTCCCTAGTCCTGCTGGCCACACTGTGTCTGATAGAAGCCAGGATGCCCTTGGCCTTCTTGGCTGCCTGGGCACACTGCCGCTCATAGTTGGCTGCCTGTCCACCAGCACCCCCAGGCCCTTTTCCACCAAGCAGCTTCCCAGCCACTCTTCCCCAAGCCTGCAGTGTTGCACAGGGCTGTTGTGTCCCAAGTGCAGGACCTGGCACTGGGCCTTGGTTGAACCTCACACAGTTGGCCTCAGCCCATTGATCCAGCCTGTCCAGATCCCCCTATACAGTCTTCCTACCCTCCAGCAGACCAGCACTGCCACCTGAGTAGTTGCCACCTGTAAAATTCCTGAGGAGGCACTCAATTCCCCTGTCTAGATCATTGCTTAAGATGCTGAAGAGCCCTGAGGAACACTGCTGGTGACGGGCCGCCAACTGGATAGAACTCCATTCACCACCAGTCTTTGGGCCTGGCTGTCCTGACAGTTTTTTACCCAGTGAAGCATTCACCTGTCCAAGCCCTGAGCAGCTGGTTTCCCCAGGAGAATGCTGTGGGAAATGGTATCAAAAGCTTTACTGAAGTCCAGGTAGACAACATCTGCAGCCTTTCCATCATCTGCTATGTGTTTCATTTTAGAGTGATCTACCCAAGTTCTGGGGGATATTCCTCAGCCTCAGAGCTGGCCTCTGAATGAGACAGATTCCCAGCTTGTTCCTGTCATCCTACTGGACAAAGAGATCTGGTCAGAACTGGGAAAAAAGAGTTGGTTGGACATATCACAGAATCACAGAATCATAGGGGTTGGAAGGGACCTCCAGAGATCATTGGGTCCAACCTCCCTGCCAATGCAGGCTCCCTAGGACAGGTCGCACAGGGAGGCGTCTAGATGGGTCTTGAATATCTCCAGAGAAGGAGACTCCACCACCCCCCTGGGCAGCCTGTCCCAGGGCTCTGTCACCCTCACTGGGAAAAAGTTCTGCCGCATGTTGGTGCGGAACTTCCTGTGCTCCAGCTTACAGCCATTGCCCCTTGTCCTGTCCCCACAGACCACTGAAAAGGGGCTGGCCAATTCCCCCTGCATCCCCTGCCTAAGATATTTATAAACATTGATATATCCGATGGACATATGTGCGTAGGGGGTTGAAACAAAGCAGTATCTTTTAAGCTGCCTCTCCTATCGCTCCCACCGCAGAGCCCTCCCATGGGCATCTCTTACTTTCACTTCAGCCAGGGCTACAGAACCTCTCAAACTCTGCCTGGCTCCAGCCAAGCTTCCCCCCAGAAACCCCGCAAGGCCCGAAAGGCGGCGGGGCTCAGTGCCAGGCGCGCCCAGCGGCTCCGCGCAGGAGCTGCGCCTGCCTCTAACGCCGTAATTCCCCGCTGGGGACGTGCCAATCACCAGAGATAATCAGGCTGCAAAGCGCCTTCGGAGGAGAGTGCAGGAAATCCAATTACCTCACGATTTTTACCTGTAATTGCAGAGCAATCAGCAGGAAGGGAACGGGCTTGGTGGTGGCGGCGGCGGCATGCGTGCTGGCAGTGGGGAGGGAAATAAGGCAGTGAGCTCTTTTCAGCCACTAGAGAAAGCATTTTAAAGAATTTGCATTATTATTATTGCAAGAGAAGAGACTCTGCCTCCTCCTTATCTCAGAGTCAGTTTCCTCTTCCTTTCACTTGATTTTTTTTTTGGGGGGGGCGGGAAGAGCTGATTTGTTTTGGTTTAATAGGAATCTCCTCTCAGCAGCAGTTTCAGATCAGGCTTTCTTCAGCTGGTACTTCAGCAGCCGACACCATTTAAGCCACCGGTGCTCGTAACCTGCAGCAATGGCCACAGCCCCAGTACACACATCCAGGCACCACCCGCTTTCTCTGATGCAATGGTGTAGGCAGAGACACTCCCCATCCATCCACATTCACCTTCCTACAAGTGTGGGGAAGCCACAGAAACCTATGTGTTTGTAACCAGGGATAAGTTGAGTTTTGCTGGGGAAAAGGACAGGAGGGTTCCTGTTATTAACCAACACCTGAGAGCACTGGTTTAGCATTGGCTCTGGAATGCTTCTAAAAATACATCATAGAATGCGTTGGGTTGGAAGGGACCTTTAAAGGCCATCTAGTCCAACCCCCCTGCAGTGAGCAGGGACACCTTAACTAGATCAGGTTGCTCAGAACCCCTTCAAGCCTGACCTTGAATGCCTCCAGGGATGGGGCCTCCACCACCTCTCCGGGTAACCTGTGCCAGTGTCTCACTACCCTCATAGTGAAGAAGATGGGAGGAAAGACTCTCTCACTGAAACGTTACCTGAAGCTTCAGTCAGAAGCAGAGTTAATATGCAGCCGGTAACCCTATAAAATCAGCTCCAACTGCAGTATCCCAGGGCAAGGTAAGGATTCAGGGAAAGTTTTCTGGGCAAGCATGAGCAGAAGCTTCATCTCATTAGTGGGGCAGCTTGTGGCTGGGTTTAACTGTGCCAAGAGCTTCCACAAGCTTTGTAGAAATCCTTCTTCCCTTTCTGAGAAGGACTGTCGCTGTGGGATACGAGAAGCTTAAATCTCCATGCAGGTTCTTCCTTCTTGGGTGGAAACTGTCTGTGAACAGGCTTTTCACTGGATTCTACAGAGCAGATTCAGGGAAGATGAGGTTCCCTGGAAAAAAATATTCAACTCTTGGCATCCAACCCCTCATCAGTCCCCATGGAAGCAAATGACCATCCTGGGATGCTTCTTCAGCCCCTGAGGAGTTTGAGGTAGCAGTCCCAGTTACCCCAGTCAGAGCTCGCTTACCCCAGGCTGGTGATACTGAACTCCATCACGGTCCTACACCTCCATGAGCAGAATACTAACAAGCCCCCTCTTGCCTGGCCATGCTGTAAGTTCACACCCTGCAGCTCCACGGTGCTGGCTCTGGGTGCTGCAGCTCTCTGGATGTGAACAGTGACCAGCTTGCAGCAGCTCGCACGCGGCACACAGGCGGCTCCCGAGGATGCTGATACACCAGCTCCGGGTCGGCAAGGGGGAATCTTGGGGTGAAAGAGAAGGCAGGAGGCTTCAAGAGTTAATACAGTTAATAGCCCTGGGATAAAACATTTCCAAATCAACTGAGCTTGTGCACGCTTGCAGAGAGGGGGCTGTGCTTTGCTGCCACTGTGCCATGCTCAGCATACAGATGCCAGCCAGGCCAAAGGACCCAGAACTGTGACCGTTCATGGACAAGCCAACACATTGTATTGCAGAAGATTTAACTCTGCTCCTCGGGCTGCTGTAAGATTAACCCTGGGAGAATCTGCAATCCCTGCAAACAGATGAAGTTTTGGAGAACCCCAGACCAGCTGAAGCTGGCAGGGATCTCTGAGCTTGCCCAGTCCAAGCCCTGCTCAGATCAGGGGCAGCTGGAGGATGCTGCAGGGCACAGCCAGCCACTGCCACCCCACAGCCGTGCTGGGGGGATAAACCACAGCAGGTGGGTGACCCAAGAGAAGCTGTCCTTCTCACAGCGGCTGCTGCAGGTGGAGGCAGCAGTGTCCTCCCTGTGCTGTGAGCCAGGCAGGAGCCTTGGGGCTGGAGGAAGGGGAGCTGTAAGAGTGTGAGGAACAAGGCTGGGTGCTGCTGCACATGAGAGGCAGGAGACCTGCTCTGACGTGGTCTGCCCCCATGTTAGAACACATCTGGCTCTCCTGCCTCTGCTCACACATGTTTCCCTGCAGCAACATAGAGCAGCAGTGTTTCATCCCGACAGGAGTGCTGCAGCCACAGTGCCTGGTCCCCTGCAGCAGTGCCTCAGGGCTGGGCTAACAACAGGCTCTGATCCCTCACCCACCAGGGACCTGGGGGTGGTCCCAGTGCCATCAGTGTCTCCCTGTGAATCCCACTCACCACATGTTATAGGAAGCCTGACATATAAAGTAAAAGCTATTTATCTCAGCTGGAGCCAGCAGTCAGCAAACACCCACCTTACAAAAACTCGGCTTGCTCTTGATTTTTCCCATTGTTTTTAAGACCCCATGAGAGGAGAGTGGCAGGGACACCAGCCCCAACTTGGCTCCAACACCACGTGGTGCAGCTGCCTCCCTCTCTCCCCCAGCCAGACCTGGGGGCTATGGGTACCCCAAACACCAGGGAGAGCACAGGAGATGCCCCATATCATCAGAGACCGGCTCTGACTGCAGCCACATCTTGTGACTGTCACATGACAGGGCACGCTGTCGTACTGGACATCCTGGATGAAACAAAGGAGCCCGTGGGGAGCAGTCCCACGGGGCTGGATCCATCAGGCTGTGAAAAGATTAAAACAAGCAGCAGTTTAACAGCAAGGCTCACCCCAAAACACTGCTTCCCAGCAGGGACCAGCTGCCACTTCGGGGATGGAGAAGTCACCTGATGCCTGCAGGGCAGCGCCAGACGTGGCTGCCAAACACCTCCCCTTCCGCAACTAAGAAGGAAAAGCTGTGGGGCAGGAAGGCTGCAAATCCCACAGCCCTGCCCAAGGGACCAGAGATGGGTGTGTGACAGGGCTGGTGGGGTGACATCAGCCCTGAGCGCTGCAACAAAACCCCCCACTACAATTCTGGAGGTTTCAAACAAAAGCAGGTCTGCTGCGCTGTGGCTGCCTGTTCCACAGCCACGCTTCATGCATGGCCTGGTGGAGTCCGAACCAACCCAGTCCGTGCCCCTCACTGGGGTTTCTGGGCATGCTGGGAGCAAGTGTCACACTGCCAGGGTGCTGCTGTCCCACTCCCTCTGGGCAGCAGCTGGGGAAGGGCTCCTGGTGGGGACCTCTTCCCTAGGAGACTGGAGGACTCCCATCAAGGTTCTGGGGGTGACGATGATGCCAGTAACACAAAATCAGGGAGACAGTGAGGAGCAACACTGACAGAGGCTACAAGCAAGTGTCAGCAATTGGGTCCATACAAACAAAATGCACCCAAACGCCCTCAGGTGTCAGGGTGCCCTGTTGAGGAGGAGCTGGGCTCAGCCTGGAGTGCGGTGCCAGGGCCTCATCCGGCACCTGCACCTTGCCACCAGGCATGAAGGGGCAAATGCAGCCAAGGGTGGGGACTGGGGGGGGGGCTCTCTCACTCTGTGTGGTCTTGATGGACTAAACAGAGAGCAAACAGCAGTACAGTTCCTGAGAAATGTTAAAGATTAAGAATTATCGAAGAACAAGCCTATGGATAGCTGAGACACCAGGAAAAACACCCACCTTTTAGGGAGTGGTGTAGATCGTTCAATCTGCTTATCAAAAACCCAAAAGGAAACCCATTACTGCATAGAGGTGGCACCACAGGGAGCAAATGCAGGCCCTTAAGGGCTCCGATGCACTGATCTACCACGGGTAACAGTGCCCAGTGCCTCCTGTCCACCTGCCATCAGAGGGGAAGGAGGGGACAGAGAAGAGTCACCAGTGGTTTGCAGGTGAGACCCCCGGCTCTCTTCTCAGCACGGCAGGACTAGCTCTGGAAAGCACCGCTGCATCCCAGCTTGCTCAGGTGCTGGGATCCATGTCGAGGTGCTCCTGCAGAAGAAGCTGCATCCTCAGCCCCAGCACCCATCATCTTCAATCTTCGCTTCCCTCTGCCCAGGAGGGTTTGATGGTGGCCCCTCCCATTAAGCAGTGGTGAAGGGGAGGTGCTGTGTCCCACACTTGCCTCACTAATGGCCCCCCATACCTGCTTCCCTTCTCTAGCCTCTCCTGATAGGGATTTGCTCCTGGCTCATCCTGCCCTATTTCATCGGCAACCCCATCCAATCTCAGTTCCCGGCGTCACCTTCATGATGAAGTTTAGCTAATCCAGCCCCCTCTGCCTTCAAACTGCTCGTGTATCTCCAACCATCTCCCTGAACCCCTCACTGATCCTTCAGGCATGGACCCCCCCTGCCTCTCCAAACAGGACTCACCTCCACTCCAGCTAGCGGGTGCGATTCCTCTGCTGCCCAGGGGAGCGTGGCCAGGGCAGCCCCAGCACGGCACAGCCACGGTCCTGCTGCTCTTCATTAATTATCGAGCCAGTTTAACCCGTTTTCTTAATAGAACACATGGAGTTAGAACATTTCCCCATCAGAAAATAGCAGCTTTGCCCCCCTTCCCCAGCTGAGAACCAAGGCTGAAGGTACAGAGCACTGTCACAAAACCCCTCTGGGGTTGGGCAGGAGACACTGAAGAACCATGGAGGGACGCCAGGACAGTTGTCAGCTCTGTGTAGCTGTGTTCAATGCTTCAAATTAATTCTCCAGGAAGGAAGGTCAGGGGAAGTGATTCTGCCCCTCAACTCTGCTCTGGTGAGACCCCACCTGGGGTGCTGCATCTACCTCTGGGGTCTCCAGTACAAGAAAAACATGGAGCTGCTGGAGCAAGTCCGGAGGAGGCTAAAAAGATGATCAGAGGGCTGCAGCACCTCTCTGATGAAGGCAGGCTGAGAGAGTTGGGCTTGTTGAGCCTGGAGAAGGGAAGGCTCTGGGGGGACCTTACTGCAGCCTTCCAGTACACAAAGGGGCCTATAGGAAAGCTGGAGAGGGACTGGTTACCAGGGAGTGTAGTGACAGGACAAGGTAAACAGAGAGAGGGCAGATTTACATTAGATATTAGGAAGAAACCCTTCCCTGTGAGGGTGGTGATGCCCTGGCCCTGGTTGCCCAGAGAACCTGTGGCTGCCCCCTCCCTGGCAGTGTTCAAGGCCAGGTTGGATGGGGCTTTGGGCATCATGGGGTAGTGGAGGGTGTCCCAGCCCATGACAGGGGGGTTGGATCTGGGTGATCTTTGAGATTCATTCAAACCCCAACCATCCTATGGTTCTACAGGACACTTGTCCAGTGTGCCATCACCACAAAACCATGCTGTGGGTTGAAACACATCACGCTAGGATGACATTCAAAGCTGTTCTTACCTTCCACTTATCTCAGAGAAGCCCAGGGGCTGCTTTGGCTCACTGAGCCCCGGGCAACGCAATCCAGCAGCTCTACAAGGCAACCCAAATACTCAAACAAAGGAAACCTTGAGAAAAGATTCTCTAATTAAGTATCTCACCTTTTATTTTGTTCATTTACACTTCTGGCACTGACAATTCTTTGAAGATATTTATTTTGATGTAAAGACCAAACTTAATTAAAGCAATCAGAACAGAAGTCAATCAAATAATTTTACATCACTTGAAGTTCCAGGAAATGTACACCACTTTCATACATTATAGGCTTGACCGGCTGCGAAGGGAAATGGCACCTGGTTGACATGGCCAAGAAAGAACTTGGACAACCCAACGATTCAGTTTTGGCCAACAACCTGTTTCGTACTGAACACCGTAACACGCGCCCAGGGGTTACAGCGCGCCCGACGGCACCGCAGGCGTGTGGTTGTTCACCGCGGAAGCACCGCTGCCAGCTGGGTTTCCAGTAACCAAATCACATACTCCAGGTAGGGTTTGTCACTGAAAGAGCCTGTGAACGCTCCCGTCGGGCTGCGAGGTTCCCGACGGCAAGCGGCGACGCGACTCGTGCCACTCCCCGGCCGTGCCCTGGACCAGCAGGACACTGAGCACATGGAGGGTATCAAGCACACCAACAGCCCTATCGATCGACCCGCAGACTAACTCGAGCGCTTAAAATCAAACAGAGGGTGGGCCCGCAGTGTAACGCAGCATCCCAGCACCACGGAACCACCTCGCTTCACACCTGCTGGGGATACATGAAGTTTCTCCTGGAGAAGCCACGGGGATGGTCATACATTCACCCCTCTCCAAAGTCTGGGTAAAGTTTAAGGCAGCCAGAGAAATTTGCCTTGGTTTTGGTTTTTTTTTGTTGTTGTTGTTGTTTACCACTTCAGAAACGGATGTTTCCTTCAGAAACAGGCGGGCGTCACTCCCAACTAACCAGTAGTCAGATAAAGGTGATAAAAGGCCAAACCAAATTTTGACAAAGTGTGCCCCCAACACAATGGGGGGGCGTAACTGAACCCCCAGCCACAGCTTCGCAATCACCCGCGCCCCATCCGCGCGCACACGCACCGCCTGGGGATGACACAGGAAAAAACAACCCAAGGGGGATGTGGCTATAAAGACCTGTGTTCTAGAGGCCTGACGCTGGTCAAGCTTCCCCTGGCGTGAGCGAGCTCCACTGCAGGGGACGAGCGAGCACCTCTGAGGAGAGGCTGAGGGTAAGCTTAAAAACATGCCGCTGGTTCACACTAACAGGTCGTTTGTGGCTGAAGTGTATTCTCATATACAGAACTCTGGAACACCAGTAACACCCAGTTACAAAACACTACAGTGATGGTTATTGGCACATAAAAAACTCCTCCTCTATAGGAAAACATACACAAAATAGATAAGAACTGCCTTTTTTTTTTTTCTCCAGACTTTTAAAATCTATATATAGTTGCCTTTAAGGAGGGGTTGTTTTTTTTTCTTTTTTTCTTTTTTTTTTTTTAACCCCCCCCCCAAGGATCACAAACAACAATATTTCTTGAACAATGTTCACCTAGGTTTTACTGTGCTGACATTTGTAACACTGTCACGACCTAGAACCACTTTGTGGATTATGCTGAACTGTACCGTACACGAGGCGACGGAGATCGATAGAAAACCACTAAGATTTAGTTCTGGTTTGTTCTGCACGAAAAAAATGTGACTTGTTAAAATCCAGAGGACGATGGAGTCACTTTATAGGCAGCAGCTACATGTAAGCTGTAAATGTTACCCGCAATAAAAGACACATTTTGCCATAAAGCACAGGTCGTGTGGCATTTATCTGCTTCTGGCCTGGTACACACAGCTTGGATTTTTCTTCCTGATGCAGAGGAATGGGGTTGTTTAGCTCAACTCTCTCAGGAAAAAAAAAAAAAAAAGAAAAAAAAGTGCACAAATATCTTATTCTTTAAAGTGCTTTGCAGAACTGTCTCTTCTGCCTTGATTTCTACCCCGAGATCTCTCTGTGCTCGGAAGGACTCTGCCTCTCTCGCCTAGTGATGCTCAGCCAACAAAGCCTTTTATGCAAAGTGCAAGTTAAATTTCAAGACCAAGTTAGAAGAGTAGAAAGTTGGGTATTAAAGCTGAGAGGTATGGGGTCTATCTTCAATTAGCCCATTGCCTGTGGGACTGCACCCAACACCCTCATGGCAGGCCCTGGAAGTCAAAACTACTCAACATGAGTGACTAGGGAGGGCAAAAGAGATTTCGCCGAGGAAAAAAGGTACTACTAACTTTGCAAACTCAGTTGCTATCTCCTCACCTCTGGGTGAGCATGGAAGAGCAGCACCTGCATGCTTTTTCCTGCCTGTTCCCACCCACAGGACCAAGCATGGTCCCTTGCTCCCACCATCCTTCCCCTACATGGGAGAGAAGTCAAGAGACGGCTCCTTTAGGATATGATGCCCATCTCTATTGAAACATGATTTTGTGGGGGCTTTTGATGCATCATTTCTTTTCCCCTCCCAACCCTAACTCCTACACCAGAGAAACGCAGCATTTTCCAACTCGTGAAAAATAAGTTGGCATTGGAACAACGTTCCTTGGAACGTACCCTCTCTTGTCCCAAAAATGTGAGAGCAATCTGTCTATGGTGCACGTGTAGCAGTGCAACTTCATCCCCCCGCCCCCCCACCCCCCCCCCCCCCCAGGTGAGTCCTGGGGCCTTGCTTCGTTTCCATCTCTGTTTGCAAAACAGGTTTGCTTCTCTTGTTAAAAAACTATCTCGATCAGCAAAGTGACAAGGGGAAGAAGCAAGCAGCAATTTATCTCAACACCTTTAACACCTGAGATTTGCAACATGGGGAACAAACTACTGCAGGTAAATTAAAATTTTAAAAAGGAGCTTAAAAATGCATCAGGACTTGTTTCTTTTCTACCTGCTCTTAGACTGAAACACGTAGAGTCAGTAGATTAACTGGAATTAAAACATCTGACATTCTTGTGGATAACCATTATGCCCAACTCCACCAGCAGTATCACCCCTAGCATTCCTGATGCACTGAATACCTGGATTAAGTGTGCAGTCCTTGTGAACAAAGGATTGCACACCTCCCCCAGAAAGCTTTCAATAAAACC
The DNA here is from genome assembly GCA_013400835.1 of Zapornia atra. Lineage (NCBI taxonomy): Eukaryota > Metazoa > Chordata > Aves > Gruiformes > Rallidae > Zapornia > Zapornia atra. The sequence continues at coordinate 332,517 of VZTU01013818.1, forward strand.
CTATTGTGCTCAGACGTACTGCTCAGGCTACTCAATAAATTAAAATCTCATCATAAGAAATCATTCAGCTACACTGCATTTTTTATTCTTTTGTCTGGAATGTTCCAAGTCTGCCTTTAGTAAAACTCTGGTAAAACTTAAAATATGCATAAATATTAAAAAAAATCTTTGTAAAATAGAAACATTTTATTTCATTTTTTTCTTCATACATTATAAATGTTCACAGATTCTAAAAACAAAACCCCCTAACTGTGTAAGGTTAATTTCAAGTATTCCATCTCATTTTGAGTATGCGTGATGCTCGGTACTAGGTTCGCTGTTTCTAAGGTCTGCAACGTTGTCTTGGTGTAAAGCAACCCTAAAAGGAAGACTTAAACCCAACTTTTTGGGGGATGGGNTGATGATAGATTGTTGCACCCTCACAGCCACTAGCGACAGTGAATAAAATGAATGTGTTTCAGTCGTTCTGCCTCAAGGAAAGGGGCACGGGATACGACTCTTCAGAAAACTGCTTTCAGTAAGACTGTGAGAAACCAAGCCCAGGGCTGTAGGCAACTGAGGGACACTTTTGAGAACGCCCGTGAAGCAAGGCTGGCAGAGAAGAAGGGTCTTCTGCTGCTAATGAGTCTCAGCACTGCCTGCAAAACCAAGGAGGCTGCTCTTGTGACCGCGATCTGCCCAGTGCCTTGTTTTTGGCTATGCCAAATAAATGCAGTGGTTTCCTCGACCTGTGGGCACTAGTGTGACAAAGTGTGAGGTCAGCACCGACACCATGGTGCTGCAGGGACACCCTTCCTGGCTTGCACCCCACTCCAGCAAAACACGTCAAGCATGGGAACGTCCACAGGTGTAACGCTGAGCACGGGCTTATGCTTTTGGGGGCATCAGAGCTGTGAACCCTTATTCTGAGAAGTAAACACCTTACTGAAACCTATCTCTGCGTAGGATAGCAGGTCAGCACAGGTTGGGTGTTATACACCCATTCACACGGTGTTCTGGATGACAAAACTGCTCCAAATGAAGGTCCTCAAGCACCTGCTTTTCAGTTTTGGAAGAAACAAATTTGCCCTTAAAACTGTTCTGTTCCCATCTGCGCCAAGTATCCCTTTTCCCATCTCAGGTACCGCACCTCCAGTGAGCGATTCAAAGACGTGACCACCTACAGAGACATGCCCCGTGGGTGTGTTGGAAGGCAGGTCTGGAGACCAGAGCATCTGCAACAGCTGGTGCTTCTGAGCATAAAAACATTGTGCGCTTGAAGGGGAGGCAGGATGGAAGGCGTGAGGATCCAGCCCTCTCACCACACCGGGAGACGCTCAAAGTTGGGCCACTCTTCCCAACAGTTCATCTGAAGTTCCCTCTGCCTGCTACGCTTTCCCCTTTTAGTCCCAGAAGGATGCTTTCAAATGTTTTATATCCAAAAATCTTTCTTCAATTTATGAAGTAAAAGAAAGAAAATAACACAAAATGCACCCAATTGCTGAAGTTCAGTAATTGGAGAGCTAAGAGCTTGCCCCTTACAAGATCATATAACAAGATGTCAGACTTTACAACAACAACCCCCTATGTTATCCAAGGAAAATCATTTTGTAATAAACATGTAGTCTCAGTTTTGACACCGAGCCTACATTCCAAATAATTTTCAACCCAAGAAAAGCCCACAAAGAAAATCCATAAAAGCTAATGAACCCAACTCCTTTCATCTTTACACAATCAAAAATAAATGTATTTTTACCAGACAGATTGAGGGGGGGTGTTGGGGGGCAGCCCACAGGCAGAGGAGGTTTTCCACATTCTTTCATGATGCAAACGTTTCAAAGATCAGAATTTGAATTGTCGATGCTTTTGAACTCGTATCTCTGAGGACTTTAAGTGGTTAAGGGCAAGGAAAAAAACCCCCCAAACCCACCATAATATTTTTATGTAGCTGCATCAAATTCAATTTGCCAAGGCAAGGAATCATGGCAGGTGGAAAACATACCGTTCAGATTTTCATTACTAGGCTAAAAGGCAGCCAAGTTGATTTTTGTGCTTGACATTTTCTTGACAATTTTGCAATGCTTCAGTAAGGCAATTAATAAGAGATGCAGGCTTCTGCCCATTGCTAACACTTCTCTTTAGATCCAGCAAGACACTGGTTGACTAAGGGCAACTGAAGGAAAGAAATACTCTGGGATTCATTTAATCTGCACGTGTGAAGATAAACTGAAGGCAATATGGTCATTCATGAGCAAAAGGCGCAGGAGGGATGACCACCGTGCATTTAGCAGGACAGGACCTCTCCCCTCCTTTTCTTTCATCTAGCTAAAGATATTTTGTTTTCAAAACTAGGCAGGAACCCAAATGTTCAGAAAAGGAAAACAAGAGTAACTTTTTTCCAACTAACCAGAGCCCCTATGTTGTTCCTAGCAACATACACCAGTTCATTTGTACATGTGGCCACACACTTGGCTCTGCTTCCCTGCTGTCAGGTAGGTAATTCTGGCAGTTTCTCTCCCAAACTGTAGTGTGTACTCAAGAGCAGCAGCAGCTACACAACCCGGTGTAACGCAGATGTACGCCACCCTAGCGAACCTCCACCCAAGGTGACTATGGCTCTCTACTTCTTATCTCAAACACACAAAAATGGGAATTTACTCTTTGGGTAAAATTGGGAAATGTTCCCTTCAACAGATAGAGCAGCTATTTCTATTCTCCTAATGAGCTGAACCTTTTAAATGGCTTCCGTTAACCGCAGCTCGTGCAGTCGTCACTCACTGCAGCGCACAGCAGAGCTATTGGCTGGGCTGCCATGGGATGGGGATCCAAGAGGTGTTGGCTGCTTTCTGATTAGCTACTCTATTATTTTATCTTATCTTTTGTCAGTATTGAAGCTAAAGACAACCACTCACCATCTAGGACAGCCTCCTGTACTCATCTGGTACAGTGCACCCCGCTAAATCCCTCGGGAGGGTGCAGTGTCGCACACACTTGGTGAAGTCACGTAACTGTGGGATGCAATCTCTTTTTTGGAAGCCATTGCTTTTAGTTATCAAGAAAACACTAGCATATTGAGTTTCCTCCCAAATGGAGCGGTTTTGAACACGAAGGCATTTTTTACTAGACAGTAGAAAGGAGAACCAGACCAGAAGCAGGGCAGTGAGGTCATCAGAGAGCTGCTTTTCCCCCCCCAGAAGGCCTTTAAATGATTAAATACATCAGCAGCTGAAACTTATTCCACATCAGAAGCATCGTTGTCAGAAAGATGGTAATTACTTCCCTTCACCCGAATATACTCGATATACCTCCCTTCATCAGAATCTGACATACCACACGTACATAGCCTGTTTTCAAACAAGGAATCAATTTCCTCTAGTTTTTTCCCTTTAGTCTCAGGAAGGCAGCCGTAGATGAAAGCCAGGCCCAAGGCAGCAAACCCCGCGTAGAGGAAGAAGGCTCCTGCAATGTAAAACAACACGCAGTGGGTTACAGAAGCCCCCTTCTCTGCTCCAGAGCAGAGGGAGAGAAGCAGCGGCAGGCTGTGAGTATCAAAGGGGTGTGTAAAAGCAGTGGTTGGAGTGGCATTGTTAAAACAACCTTATCACTGCCTACAATTGCCTGAAAGAAGGTTGTAGAGAGGTGGGTGATGGTCTCTTCAGCCAGGTGACAGGAGATAGGACAAGGGGAAATGGCACAAAGCTGTGCCAGGGCAGGGTCGGATTAGATGTTAGGAAAAAATTCTTCACTGAAACAGCTGTCAGGGCCTGGAACAGGCTGCCCAGGGAGAGGGTTGAGTCACCATCCCTGGATGTGTTTAAGAAAGGGGTAGATGAGATACTTAGGGATATGGTTTAGCATAGGACAGGAGCAGTTTGACTTGATGATCTTAAAGGTCTTTTCCAACCTTGTGATTCTGTGAACAACGAGTTGTGGGGCAGTGGGTGGACAAGCAAGCTGTTTGTTTGCATCACCCCGTAGCAGAGTAAATCAACAAAAGCAATTTGGCTTCACGTGGAAGATACTACACATCCTTTTTTGGGGAAGTCATTCTGCTGTTAAAATAAACAGCAATTAAATGGCAGAGTACCCAATAAAACAAAGCAGATATGAAAGGCAAGAACTTTCTTCCCTTAACAGTGAAGGGTGTGCTAAGACAACCCCCCACAATGAGAAACTTTAGCAAAAATGAAATAGGATTTTAAAAATGCTTGTGATTCTTACACCTAATTATTATTTTAAAAGTCCTCTGCAGAGACAATTAGCAGCAAGAAAGAGTTCATACCTCCTGCCACCCACCTTACCTGGGGGGGCAGGGAAAGTACCAAAGGACCAACAAACATTTACCTGCCACTTGTTTCTAGACTGATGACTCCAAGGAATGACAAGTAGAGCTGCAAGGCTCTGTGCCAGTAATGACATGAAGGTCACAACAACTCCCTAGCAGCTTAATACAATTTAAATGACTTATACTGGAGTGGCTGAGCAGTAATCTGACAAACTCTCCGCAGGCTCCAGCAGACAGGATTTAATCAACAGCTGGGAGCAGGGCAGTACCATCTTACATGGCTATTTCTGCAAGGGCCAGATGATATTGGCCTTGGATGCCATGTTAAACTGGGAAATTGCAGATGCTGTCTCCCTAAGTAGGAATCAGCTAAGTCAAAAGGGTTTTTCTTCCAGCTTCCCTGTTTTGAAACATCTGCCTAGGATCTCATTTAAGGACAGACAGAAATGTTTCTTACGTAAGCTGGACTAAACTGTATGATCCAGGCAGGTTGTATCACGTCTCTAGTCTTTCTAAATCATGGTGGGTTGAGAACACTGCATTTCCAGTTGTGGTGAATGGAGTTACTTCCGGCTGGTGGCTGGTCACCAGCGGTGTTACCCCAAGCTCAGGGCTGTGGCCAGGTCTCCAATATCTTTATCAATGGTCTGCAAGAAGGGACTGAGTGCCCCCTCAGGAATTTTGCAGATGTCAACTACTCGGGTGGCAGTGGTGGTCTGCTGGAGAGTAGAAAGACTATATGGGGATCTGGACAGGCTGGATCAACGGGCCGAGGCCAACCGTATGAGGTTCAACAAGGCCAAGTGCTGGGTTCTGCATTTGGGTCACAACAGCCCTGTGCAACGCTGCAGGCTTGGGGAAGAGTGGCTGGAAAGCTGCTGGTTGGAGAAGGGCCTGGGGGTGCTGGTGGACAGGCAGCCGAGTATGAGCAGCAGTGTGCCCAGGCAGCCAAGAAGGCCAAGGGCATCCTGGCTTCTATCAGACACAGTGTGGCCAGCAGGACTAGGGAAGTGACTGTCCCTTTGCAGTCGGCGCTGGTGAGGCTGCCCCTCTACTACTGTGTTCAGGCTGGGGCCCCTGGCTACCAGACAGACACTGAGGTGCTGGAGCGCGTCCAGAGAAGAGCAACGAAGCTGGTGAAGGGTCCCGAGAACAAGTCAGAGGAGGAGCAGCTGAGGGAACTGGGGTGGTTTAGCCTGGAGATGGGGAGTCTGAGGGGAGACCTTAGCGCTCCCTACTACCACTGGAAAGGGGGTTGCAGTGAGGTGGGGGTTGGTCTCTTCTCCCAAGTAACTAGTGATAGGACAGGAGGAAACAGATTCATGTTCCACCAGGGGAGGTTTAGATTGAATATTATGAAAAATTTCTTTACTGGAAGAGTGGCCAATCACTGGAACAGGCTGCCCAGGGAAGCTCTTGAGTCACCATACCTGGAGGTATTTAAAAGATGTGTAGATGTGGCGCTTAGAGACATGGTTTAGCGGTGGGCACTGTAGTGTTGGGCTGATGACTGGACTTAATAATCTTAGACGTCTTTTCCAACCTTGTTGATTCTATGATTCTATGACATTTGATAGCAAAAGTGAGTGACCCTGAATCAGTAGAAAATCTATGCACCAATGGTAGCAATGCAATCATGGTCACAAACTGTTTCTTACCATAGTACGTCAGATATTCAGCCGTATGCAGAAATGTCAGTGACACAAGCACATTGAAAACCCAGTTGACTCCAGAGGAACATGCATTTCCTGTACTTCTAGCCCAAAGTGGGTAAATTTCAGAGTTGATGGTCCAGGGCATAGGACCCATTCCTAAGAATTAAGAAAAAAAGATCAATCTCAGTTCAACAGCTGGACTCAGAGTAAATTTAACATCTAGTCTCAACTACTGAATATTTTACCTCTTCTGTTTTTTAACTTATATACAAAAATAAACATTTGCTTACCAGGTGCAAAGAAAACCAAGTACAAAATAAGGCCCAGAAGTGCTGTCCAAGAGTATGGTGTGGGGCAGAAATTGTATGCCCAAAACAAATCTTCCTTTTTGAATACTGTTTCATTTGAACACCTAAAAAATACCAGAAAAAAACCAAACTTTGTATTAAAGAATTTTCAGGGAAATGTGTGACATCTCAAAATAAACACAGCATGTAATATCTCAAGAAAAGCTGACAAATGTACAATTAAGCTGAAAAATCTCCATCCCTATTAATTTATCAGATCTTTGAACCAAGTCCTACATTCAGAAATGTACTTTTTCCCCAGCCAGGTCTTAGGAAGAGTAACCAGTGGAACATTCCCAGATTTAAAGACTTGGCTTGTATCTACAGATCTCCTTCGAATGACTGGTCTTCACTATGCAAGTGGTCATACCAACACCAACAAGACCACGCACATGAGTATCACACAGTGCAAAGAATGCCACAGCAGCAGGACTTAGAGCTAAGGATGCTGCACACAAGGATTTCAGTTCAAATGGAAGTCAGTCCTTATGTCAACGATGAACTAACTATATGCTGCACACTCTGATTGCAATCAGTATCACCTATGGAGCGTACTGAGGTCAAACAAAGTTATATGAAAAGAGTTACACACTTTCTTTTCTACACCGTGAAATAGTTTAGAAGGCAGCAGCATTTCTAATTAGGCCATAGAAGTAAGAATCAGACTGGGGTAAAACTGTACCTGAACTACTGAAAAAGTGTCTTTATGCCAAGAAGGATGAGGAAATTACCTATTTCTAGCAATAGGTATAACACCAGATATTTCCCTGTGACTGCCAACAACACAATGTATTTTAAAGGAACACTGGCAACTTTGGGTTTTTATTGCACATGATATTTCATTTTACTTTTTTTTAAATTAGTGTTTGTCTAAAGGGACTGAAAGTCATAATTGTAACTAGAGAAACTTTTCAGCTGCAACCACATCAGTTGCTACAGCTGAATAGCTGTGTGCTTTTGGGAGAGAAGACTTAGGCAGACACCACCCTTTCATATGCAAACGAACTTAATTACTCGAAGAGAAGAAACCACAGTGAGCTGAACATCCATCTGGGTTATGATTTCCGGATCAGCTGAGTGCTTACATGAAGGATATAACCCTTTTGAAGGTAGGAAAACCTGACTGAAGATGCCTGCAACAGGTGATAGCTGGGCAAGGAGTAGTGGGATGGCAGAGCACCACAGATCCTGAAATGTTTCAGAGGACCTACCACCACTGCAGTCAACTTTCAAAAGCAGCTTCCAACTAAATGCTTGGCCTCTAACTTTTCTGTTAAGAATCAACCAGCCAGTCCTAAATTGAGCAGGAACGTGCTAAGCACTGGTGGCCAACTCATCACAACTCCTGGGGCAGAAATCTTCCTTACGTTGGCACAGATATACCAACAGGACAACATTCAATGTATCACTGTGAGCATTCAAACCCAATTTCTGGACAGCTGGAAATCCAAAGTTCAAATAGACTTAAAAAAGAGAGGTTAACCCCACATATCCTGGAAAAACTCATCTGAAGCCTCAGTCAAAACCTAACGCTGCTTTAATGGCAGTTCCACCTTGCACTTGAGCAGTACCAGACCAAGTAGAGTCAGTGGGCATTGGAGAAATGCCAAGTCAAGCCCTTGACATGCTGCCAGCAAAGCAGTCAGTGCTGGCATGCACCCTCCCACCCTGTCGCAGCCTTGTCTTGCTGAGCTCCCCCAGAAAGCCCATCTCATCCAGCACATACAGATTCATTTAATGAAAAACACATAGAAAACAGACCAACTGAACATCTCTCTCAAAGATACATTCCTCATGCCTGGATGGAACAGATTCACAGCCTCAGCCGCTGCCTGGCCACAGGAGCACCCAGCAGCGTAAGACATCAGCAGCTTCCATGACAGACATTTTTCACCTGTCCTCAGCTGAAAGTACTGCTGCCATTCTTGCTGCTTCTTCTTCTTGCTTCTAAGCATCACCCCAGTTCCTTTTTATGTCACTTCACTTTTTCATGGCTCAGCACAGCATTTCTTTTTATGTTACAAGTGCGAGACACAGATCATTCCCTGTTAGCGTCCACCCTGATGGCTCCATACCGCTCCACGTACTCCTCCCTAGGTGCAGGTTAAATCAGGCCTGAGCTATGTCACAGGTACAAGACATACAGAAGCCTGAATTCTGCTGGAGACTGATCTGTGTGTTTAAACCAGCAGCCCCTCACACGTTAAAGAAATGCTGTTTGAAAGATTCATTACTGAACACCCAGCAAGCAGTTGCCACCTCCTGCCTAGCCCTGCGTGGCTCCCTGCTCTGCGTCTGCATCCCTGCGAGATCACAGGACTGCTCAGTTTCACACCATTTTAACAACACCAGGTTTGCTTCTCTCCTTGTTACTCTAATTTCGTTTGCAGGTGTTTGGTAATGAATACAAGCTGATTAGCATTTTGAAACATCTTGATGCTGAGATTGCATTGCTGAGATGATTTTACCCAGCCGAATCGGCAGCTCCTCAGAGAGGAGCCTCACGCTTTTTCTCAGAGAGTGCCTGGTTTATTATCTTGCATCCCTCTCCATCAGCGCAAACCAACCTGCTGATTCACACAGATAGGACCGCCAGGAGGTCTGGATGTTTCCTTCCCCTGCCATCTTTCCCCAGATGTGTCCTACTTTTGACAAAGTGGAACACAAACGATCCGAGGGAAAAACCAGATGTCTCCAAAGTCTCCTATGACTGAAGCCACTCATCTATCATCCCCTCTCTGCCCGGAACTGAGAGGGAATTTGGTTGCAAGAAAGCAGATGCAGTGCACTGAAAAAGGAAAAACAGCACTCAAGGCTAGATTTGGAAAAAATCTTGCAGTAATAAACTGCACTCTGCTTATCGTTTGGTAGTAAACCAGCATGGCACCCAGAGCACAAGCAACAATGTCTGCATGTGCTGGTATCTTGCAAAAATAATAATCTTTTAAGGCTGGGGATTTGTTCACGCTCTGTTACTGTGCTAATTCTACTGAGATTTTACTATTTCTACAAGACCTACTGTTTTGCTGAGGCATATATTAATAATTACTGCACAATGCACTATCAGAGAGAATTCTGACTCTTGTCCTGCGTGAAGAGAGTGTCTCTGGTCAAAAGCAGATGAGCAGCTGCCCATCACTTCACCAGCTGAAAAGCACAGAGGAAAATGCCAAGTAAACAGCTTATCAGTGGAATGATGCAGCCAGGTATCAGCACAAAGGGTTAGGAAATACCAATGTGCTGGGTAATCACAGAATCACAGAATCGTAGAGGTTGGAAGGGACCTCGAGAGATCATCGGGTCCAACCCCCCTGCCAAAGCAGGCTCCCTAGGACAGGTCACACAGGGAGGCGTCCAGATGGGTCTTGAATATCTCCAGAGAAGGAGACCCCACAACCCTCCTGGGCAGCCTGTCCCAGGGCTCTGTCACCCTCACTGTGAAAAAGTTCTTCCGCATGTTTGTGCCGAACTTCTTGTGCTCCAACTTGAGGCCATTGCCCCTTGTCCTGTCTCCACAAAACACTGAAAAGAGGCTGGCCATTTCCCCCTGTGTCCCACATTTGAGATATTTATAAACATTAATAAGATCCCCTAAATCATAATCATCATAAACAGTGCAGACACACTGCATCGTTTCCTCTGAAACTTGCCGCCGAAGTGCAGACACCGTGGTGCTACACTGGAAATCTTTACCACAGGTTTCTTATCTTCTGTATTTTCCACAGGTAATTTAAGACAGGCATCTGTTCTGACTAGTGAAAACCTTACCTTCCAACAACTGACGCGAACAATTCGCCTGACTGGAAATAAATCAGACCAGCAGTACACTTTTACATGATGGGCATTATATGCTTGGTTTCCTAATCACGGATTCCATCTTTTATCAGATCTGGTCTTCAGTTCAGAAGATCTAAAGCTTTGATCTCCACCTCCCTAAATTACCTTTATACATCACATAAAACACCCATGAGAAGAAGGGCCGGTATGGGTGGTTTAAAGCGCTACTGCTAATGAGGGGATGAAACAGGATAAGAGCACTTTCCTGATAATTATTCTAATTTTTCCCAATAATTGAGCCATTTTGGCTGTAGAATAATTTTTGAACACTGAAAACCTCAGCTAGGGACACAGCACAGGCAAGTGAGCACAGGACTAGACAGAGACCCAGCTGATTTTCTCCTCAAATTTCCACTTATGTTTGTTTTGCTGTAGCTTGAGGACTGTGTAGCCCTAAAGATACAGCTTTTGTGGGAATTAAATGTTTCATTCTGAACAGTTCATATATTTTTTAATATGAAAGCTTCTAATTTCTCATTGTCTTTTAAGCCTTTCAAAAGCATCTTAAGTGGATTTTGATCAAAAGCCTTAAAAGATCAAAAATTCAAATGAAATCAGGGTAAAGAAATAAATTACTTCTAAAGAAAATGACTAACATGTTCATTCATTCATCTCCTTAAAATACTTGTTAGAACAGGCATATTTCAAAATTATACATTCTGCTCTGAGATTAACATCAGGTGTTGACAGCCCAGAAAGATTTTAGACCTAATTCACAGTTTCACTAATCTCCCATTTCTTTGCTCTAACAAGAGTAGAACTACTTAAGGACTACTCTTATGCCTGACTTTTGTGTCTGGGTTATCAAGGTGATGGTAATCTACAATTTACCAATTTAGTCTCCAGTGTTAAATTTACGGGATGAAAAAAATCCCTACTCTCCCTTAAAGAGTTTTTTTAAGTGTCCTTGTGTAGTGTGATGGCTTTTATATCACACCTCTCCAGCTGAACTATATAAGCCAAGCTTATTGAATCATCTTTTCCCCAGAAGCCTGGTCATGGAAAGGACAGGGGACCATAGAGATGTAATTTAGAGTATCTGCTTCTTGGATAGAGAAAAGTTTTTGTGGAAGGTGCTTGGGAATAACTAAAATTATTTATCCATAAGCAATTACTCACCTGTTCTGCGAATCCATGAGAATCTGGACCTTGACATTTGTGTTAGTTCTCACAACCTCAAGCCCCTTTTATTTCTGCTAAAGATATTTAGCTGTCTGCACAGACTCCTAGCTGTCTTTAAATTACTTAAAGCACAAAAATCAGCAAGGTACCAGATTAACTGTAATAATTTAATTGCAGTCAGACATGTAACCAAGGAGAACTTTGGAAACTGCCTCTATCCTGTCAATCAAGTGCCCTCTCTCATCCTCCCATATACAATCAAAACAGTTACATTAGCACAACCCATAGAAACCAGTGAAACCATAAGGAATAGCTTCACTACAAATCAGTAAATTCTGATTTAAAGAAAAACCTCTGCTCCTATCAGTGCTTCGATTTTATATATGCATGGGGTAAGATGCTCTCTGAAGTATCAGAGGTCCCTAAAGGTGAACAGACTAATTTAAACCCAACTAATGTTTGAATCAACCTTTCCTAAGCTTTCTCACGGTTCCTTAGCTACTGGCTTCTGTTCCTCAGAGAAGCTGCACTGTAGCTCCACGCCTCTCTGGAGAAGTTTGTATCCACCCCCTTTTGACTTTGTAGTTTACATGGAGAAATAATTCATCCATTAAACCAGATGTTGCTGAAAATATGCAGATTAAACTTCTTACGCCAGATGATGGCAATTGAAGAAAAAAAAAAAAACCCAGAAAAGAACAAACAGATGCAGCCTTGAAAAAAAAAAAGTACCCATAAAATTTCATGGTATTCAGCTAGACATTGCTTAACCTTCACTGCATAAAAACACCAGCCATGTTTTGGGACACTCATTGAAGCCATTTGCTGTAACAGGCAACTTTTTAAAATATTAGCAGGCTCTTCAGAAAACTTGGAAAAATAGTTTAGTTCCCAGCAAGAAAGCACATTGCACCTCAGCAGATTGTTGGTGCGTTTGCACAGGACTGAAAAACAGTCTTTACCACAGTGAGACCCCACTGTAGGGTCTGCCCCTTATACCTATAGAACTGTGGGTGATATCCTGCATGAAGAACAGAAACCACAGCTTGTTAATGGGTAACAGCTCTAGTAATTGCCACTGTCCATGACATTTCACAAAGTCTTAAACTACTGATACAAAGCCAGTTCCTTCCTCCATGCAACACCCTCCATTGGAAGTAAGCTTGGTAGCAGCTACTAGCACCAGAAAAACAGCAACAGAAAAATTACTCTCCTCAAGCTGAATGACTAGCACTTTGTACTCTGCATCTGGGGAACTGAAAGCACATATTCAAAGATAAATTTAAAAAAACCCCCACAACCCAACCAACCCAGAAGTTTGGTTGCTTTGCTCGTTACAGAGCCAAAGAGCTTAGAGATACCTCCTTTATTGTGTGCTGTAAAGTAAGAACTGAATTTCTAATAAGGTTTTATGTTTAAATCAGCATTTCTTACATATCTGCTTGGAGGTGGTGTGTAACATACATAGAAACATCTGTCAGTTATTCACACTAAGCATCTTTTCCCTACTGGCTGTTATCTTCTGGCCCCTCTTTTATCTTCTTGCTTTGGAAAGAAACAGAGACTCTACAGACTGCTAAAATTCCCTAAAATCAATCACAACTAGTATTTCATTACAGCTCATATGCACTATTAAATTAAAAAAATAGTTAAATTTTCATTACCCAAGCAGAATAACTTACTGAAGTAATTATTTCACAGAAATACCAATCTCTAGGACATAAATGCAGTCCATCAGGCTTCGAGGGGTGAATGCTTTGCTGGCTAAAAAACTGTCAGGATGGTCAGGCCCAAAGAGTTGTGGTGAATGGAGTTACATCCTGTTGGTGGCTGGTCACCAGCGTTGCTCTCCAGGGTCAGTGCTGGGGCCAGATCTCTTAAATACCTTTATCAATGATCTACATGAAGGGATTGAGTGCCCCCTCAGTACGTTTGCAGATAACAAGAAGTCGGGTGGCAGTGCTGATGTGATGAGGGTAGGAAGGCTCTGCAGAGGTATCTGGACAGGCTGGATCAATGGACCAAGGCCAACTGCATGAGGTTCAACAAGGCCAAGGGCTGGGTCCTGCACTTGGGTCACAACAGCCCTGTGCAACACCACAGTTTGGGATGCTGGCAGGCAGGAAAGGACCTTGAGGGTGCTGGTCCACAACTGGCTGAACGTGAGCTCGCAGTGTGCCCAGGCAGCCAAGAAGGCCAAGGGCATCCTGGCTTCTATCAGACACAGTGTGGCCAGCAGGACTAGGGAAGTGACTGTCCCTTTGCAGTCGGTGCTGGTGAGGCCGCCCCTCTACTGCTGTGTTCAGGTTGGGGCCCCTGGCTACCAGACAGACACTGAGGTGCTGGAGCGCGTCCAAAGAAGGACTGGTGAAGGGTATGGAGCACAAGTCTGATGAGGAGTGGGTGAGGGAGCTGGGGTTCTTTAGCCAGGAGGAGGCAGAGGGGAGACCTTAGTGCTCTCTACACTTACTGGAAAGGAGGTGCAAAGTGGGGGTTGGTCTTTTCTCCTAAGTAGCTAGCAACAGCATGAGAGGAAATGGCCTCAAGTTGCACCAGGGGAGATTTAGATTGGATTTAACGAAAAAATTCTTTACTGAAGGAGTGGTCAAGTGCTGGAACAGGCTCACCAGGGGGGTGGTGGAGTCACCATCCTGGGAGGTATTTAAAAGATGTGTAGATATGGCGCTTGGGGACATGGTTTAATGATGGCCTTGGCAGTGCTAGCAGACGACTGGACTTCCTAATTGTAGAGGTCTTTTCCAATATAAAGAATTTGATGATTCTCAGTGATGTCAGAATGCACACCTGCATGAGACTCAGTACTCTGTTCTGACTTCTCTCTCTTCCTATCCACCTGATCACAGATGCACATTAAATTTTTTTTACATAATTATTTAGCTAAAAATCTTCAGAGAGTTAGAATTCAAACACTTATATTTTTCCAAACTCAGGAATTTCTGCTGTGCAACTGCATCTGAATTTGCCCAATAAGTAGAGTGCTGGAGCTGTTACACAATCTGAATAGACTGAGGAACAGACTACACCAAATGACTGAAAACAGGAGCAATTTTTCCCCTCGAAAAATAGTTCTCCCATATTAATTACATCAAAAAGGGTTCTTAACTCTTGGCTGTTCTGGATGGTTCAGCATTTTTGTAACCACTGATTAGTGGATTCTGAAGGGCAGGTAACACGGTTCCTGCATCGCTTGCCAAAGGAAGCAGCTCAGCTGTCTGACAGTGCCCATTAGGATGTTTGCTTGCAGTGGGGCAGAGCAAGCAGCTTTTGTGTGATTAGGTAACATCTTTCATCATGAGACTGATGTTCAGTTTGGGATTTGCTTCTGGACTGAAGGTTCCCCTTCATGTGGCTGTATCCTATTCCCCGTCCTCTCAAAGTACAGCCTACTCCTCCATTAGACGTCTCCTATACTGCAGCCTTACAAGTCCTGATGGACACTTCCAGGACGGTGCTTATAATTTCCCACTCAGCTGTCAAACCACAAGTGATTCAAGCTCCATTTTTCATGGAGATAAACAAATCTCTGCTACTACCAGAACGCTGTCTGACAAGCTTCTCTCATTGTCTTTCACGTTCTCCTTGCCTTGACAAATGGACTCAAATCAGGAAAAGGCAGAGTAACATCTAGATGTGGTGTTTCACAACAGCTGACAGCAATTTTTCATGGGGAAAAACTTCTCCTGTTTTCAATCATTAAGTACATACGTACACCAGTCCCACCTGCAGCACACTTAAAAACTGGGTGCAGAAATAAGCAAAACCTTTTTTTTAATCTTTACTTATAGGGCACAGAATTACCTTAATCTTACAACACATAGTTTGTCTTATTTTTCTTCCCAAGTCTCTTCCTATTCTTCCAAAATAACAGATAGTAACAAAACCATTCAGAAAATGTCTGATACATCTATGCTTTCCAGAGTGTCTTAATTCTGATCCCAACTTGACACGCTCTGCTCAGCTCAGTACAAATTCAAATTGACCAATAATAATTTTTTTGTACAACTCCATAACCATGAGAAAATCGTAATTCAAATATTATGTTTATTACTTGAGATGGGTCACACGACTATGAAAAATAATTATCTGTTCAGTTAAACAACTAGCAAGGGTGCCTTCAGAATTTTAATGGGCAGAATTCAAATTAAAACCTGATCAAAATGCAAAATCTTAATTAGTTTTGTGCATAAGCATCTTAGCTTCATATAACTGTCCTTCATGCATTTCTATCTATGATCATTTTAAGTACTTTAATCATTAGAGAATAGGTCAGAATTTCAAAATATGGGATTTTGTATTTCTTTTAAACATGGACACTTTCAGCTATTAGTTAATGGTAGAAGTTTAGCTTTTCAGGCCAGAAAAAACAAGGAAGGAAAACAGCAATTTTTTTTTTTTTGATGAAAAGCTTCAAAATTGCCCCAATTTTCAAAAAAATGGAAATGATAACAAAAAAAGAGGAAAGATTATAAAATAAAAATGTTTTGGGTTTCTTTTAAAAATATTTTTAAAATATTTTAAAATATGTACATACACATATATAATTAAAGACAATGTTATACAAGTGCTTTTAATAAAAAAACCTCAAGTACCTAAATATATTACTGCACAGAGGTTCATTCTATATCCACTTATATCCAAGCCTGAGACTATATACTCCACAACAGCCAACAGAAGACGACTCAGTTAACACTCAGCTAGGGGGTTCCCAGGTTGAAACCATAGCTGTGAAAATCAAGATGCAATTAAGAAGTTAAGCTTCAAGTTAAGAAGCCAGGACATAAATGGGTTTATTACATATACCCAGGAGACTACTTTAGGGTTTGAAACTGTAGAATTCACTGACACTATCAGCAGCAGGGGGTAATTCTAAGATGGAGACTTAAATATTGATGTATATAATTAATGACCAAGAATACAAGCTGGTCATTATTTCTGGGTAGATTCTTCATAAAGATCAGTAAGTGGTTTAGAGATACTTTTTTTTTTCTTTTTAAAAACAGAGTTTACTTAAAAATAGATATATCCACAACAGCTCTTTCTCAATTTAAGCACAACACACATAATAGCTTGATATGTGGATATTTAGTTGCAGAAAATATTTATCCAAAATATGGGAGCAAGCTTCACTGGAGCTAGATGTCATACAAGGTTACAGCAGGGTAATGTTAAAGGAGAAGCAAAGCCCACATCTGCCAAGTGTTTTCATAAGACACAAGAATATACTTTTGCAGCTTTAAAGAACATTCTGGTTATCTGCAAGCTAACAAAGAGCAAGCAGGTTTTTTGCAGACTAACAAAAAGCAGTAGGGAAAGAGCGCAAAGCTTCTGGTAAGGCTCAGAAGGCAGCAACAGGCAAGGTAAGATTTTGGACATTTTTCCTCCTCTGAAGGATGTGCTCCAATCATAGAATAGAATCATAGAATCATAGAATGGTCTGGGTTGGAAGGGCCCCCAAGGATCATAGAGCTCCAACCCCCCTGCCACAGGCAGGGCCACCAACCTCCAGGCCTGGATCTACACAAGGGTGCCCAGGGCCCCATCCAACCTGGCCTTGACCACTTCCAGGGACGGGGCATCCACCCCCTCTCTGGGCAGCCTGTTCCAGCACCTCACCACTCTTTCTGTAAAAAACTTCCCCCTAATATCTAATCTAAACCTTCCCTCCTTTAGCTTTAGTCCATTCCCCCTAGTCCTGCCATTATCTACCCTTTGAAAAAGTTGAATCCCCTCCTGCTTATAAGTTCCCTTCAGGTACTGGAAGGGAATGGTTTACAATCTCCAACATCCATGTACTTTAAAGACCAAGACCTTCAGTAATTTTTCCTGCTTTTGTAGTTACAAATTACAAAGTCTGATGTCAAACCTCCACCTCTCAAAAAAACCCAAACAACCCACAACCTACTAAAACTGAAAAAACAACAACAAAAAAACCAACCCAAAAAGAAAAAGCAGCAAACCATCATGCATAACAAGCACAAAACTGCCTGGCAATCCTTACTGAACATTCTTAGCATGCATGAAAAGTCTGGGTTTGTTCCTTTTATTGACAGGCATATCCTTTTGATAAAGTTTGCCCCTCTACCTGAGGCTGTGTGTGCTGGTCCACTGGAATTCACCTCTCCCCACAAAACTTTGCTTGTTCATGTCCTCAAACAGCTTTACTAACCCTAAATCTTTTATCTCTTGTGTTCCTTTTGTAAGCCAGCTGTTACTGTTTCTTGCAGCTTCCGATCTAATGATGTGTTGAGAACTCCAACCACTTTATAAACACAGGGTGGGCTCCAGTAAAGTGCCATCAGCAGGTCATGAAGCCTCCTCAGATCCAGTGCTGTATTTAATAAGTCTAAGCCAGTCCTCACAAAGAGTAAGATCCAGTAAGAGACAGAGAAATAGTTCAGTTCTAATTCTCATAGTGAAAAAAAAATGATGGTTTAAATACTGTAGTTTTCAGGAATTCTTTCTTTCAAGCATCACTGATGAAGAACTTCACTGAAGTGCAGATCAGAAAAGAATGTTTAGAAATCAGGGAAAACATAACAGAGGTGATACTGCCCAACATTTTGAAGCCTTTGTCATGATCAACAGGTATTTTAGTACTACAGTGGTAACAAGAAATGTAAGGAAAACAATACATTCTGCCAGACAGAGCAGAAAAAGCACCATGATGGGGTAGAGAGCAAGACCCACTGCTTAACATCTACAGCGTCACATACTCATGTACAGGTCTGGATGGAGATGTGATGTGTGTGATGGGGCAGTGGCTCAATGACCTATCTCCCACATGCAGCACTTGGTGGAACAAGAGAATTATTGCTACCACCACCTCAGTGACTGCCATAAATCCTCCCTGCCCCTTCCAACCCGTTCACAGCAATTGAGCACCGAGCTGGAAAGAAACATCTCATGCTGCAGCATGGGAGGAGGCCCATGGTGAGCCCTCACAAAAAAATGGCACCTGGGAATATTTAATTGATTGTGGAATAGATGTCATTCTGCAAATTTGAAACAACACGAGCACAAAGCTATCTCCACATGACAACCAGTGAAAAGGTAGCAGATTCTGTTCTGGAAACAGAATGAGCTATTATTTCCCTCCCAGCAACCATCAGGGTTGAGAAAGGCTTGTGGACTCCCTGTGACCCCAGAACGTGCTTTGCAGTGTGCCTGGTGGTTCTTCTGTGGTTATAAAGAAATAGTTCACTTTTGGAGCAGCCAGCTTCAGCAGTGAACACACATATGCACCCGTGCCTTCACCCAGTCGTTGCTGGCTTCCCTCATTTCTCTGGAAGGAGGGAGTGCTCATGAACAAATTGGTCTTTTTTTTTTCTGATAGACAAACCTTTACGGGGTCTTTGTGATGAGCAATAACTGGAAGGCAGCTACCAGCCACTCTGAGGGGTGGGGGAGGCTCATGGAGCTAACCAAGGCCACGCGATGTTTATCACTGAAAGCCAGACAGATTTGGCCACTCTCTATCACACTCAAGGTGCCCGCAGGCAGGCAGGTGTGCTTCATTCTCTTTGGGCTCCTTCAGGGCAAAACTGCTCAGAAATGTAGGACTTGTAGGTATTTTTTGTTAAAGACAGGCTGGCATGTTAAGTATTTTGGTTGTGCACACACCCCTCTCCATAGCTCAGTGCTTTTGGTCTTACCCTGGAGCAGTACCGCTGTTCCCCATACTTCTGTGAGGAACTTCTAGGTCATCCCCGCTCTGACAACTTGGGGGAGGAGTTTATGGATGGAGCACCAGTCTCCAGCCAAATTCCTGTCAGGACTGGAATAATTGAATTGGAGAATTTCTAGCTTCTGTTTCCAGCTCTAAAAGCAATTAGTTTTTCTGACTGTATCTCCTTGAGGCATGAATATTTAGTAAGTGTTACTGAAACAAATCGGTCTGAAAATTATCATGTCAAATGCAGCATTTGAGAATTTCATGCAATTTTAGTGTATCTACCTAATGTTTAATTTCATTTGTTTTTTCACCTGATTTTACATTTAATTTACTTAATAATTGGTATTTGTAAAACTCTTTGTCAGAAATATCAACCAGCTGCCAAATTCAGCACAGAAGCATCAATTCTCTCAATACCTCTTTCCTATGGTATATGAAGACAGATCACCTCAGTGACTATTGGTGGAAAGGGCTGGGTGTAGGCCTCATTAATAATAAGTATCAATATTTTTAATACTAATGAAAAAGTATTACTAACAAAACAGTGTACAAGAATTGCCAGCATGATGCAACAAAGTCTATTCCATCAACACTGCCAAGTGTCAGGTGTTGCACTTGGGCTGGAAGAATCCCAGACATAGATACAGACTGGGAGAAGAGCTTCTTGAGAGCTTGTGGTGGATGAGAAACTTAACATGAGCCAGCAGTGTGCTCTTGCAGCTCGCAAGGCCAATGGGATCCTGGGCTCCATCAGAAGAGGGGTGGCCAGCAGGGACAGGGAGGTGATTGTCCCTCTCTACTCTGCCCTCGTGAGACCCCATCTGGAGTACTGTGTCCAGATCTGGGGCCCCCAATACAAGAAAGATGTGGAACTGTTGGAGAGGGTTCAGAGGAGGGCCACGAAGATGATTAGAGGGCTGGAGCACCTGCCCTACAAAGAGAGGCTGAGGGAGCTGGGCTTGTTCAGCCTGGAGAAGAGAAGGCTGTGGGGGGACCTCATTGCAGCCTTCCAGTACCTGAAGGGAGCTTATAAGCAGGAGGGGATTCAACTTTTTAAAAGAGCAGATAATGGCAGGACAAGGGGGAATGGATTAAAGCTAAAGGCAGGAAGGGTTAGATTTGATATTAGGGGGAAGCTTTTTACAGAAAGAGTGGTGAGGTGCTGGAACAGGCTGCCCAGAGAAGTAGTGGATGCCCCGTCCCTGGAAGTGTTCAAGGCCAGGTTGGATGGGGCCCTGGGCAACCTTGTGTAGATCCAGGCCTGGAGGTTGGTGGTCCTGCCTGTGGCAGGGGGGTTGGAGCTCTATGATCCTTGGGGTCCCTTCCAACCCAGACCATTCTATGATTCTATGAAACACCGGCAAAGGCCAGCTGCAATTAAGGAACACTAAGGAACAGCATCTTTTCTCCATCAGTCAAGGAACTCCAAGGCTGCTTGAGGTCAAAATTTTAGACATTTGAAGTTGAGTTCAGACTTCTTACTTGCACTTACAAGTAACCTTTATTGATGTTTGCTGTTCACTATGTATCTATGGGTAGTATTACCAAAGGAACATCATCAGCAACTCAAAAGCACTGATTTTGTTACAATTGCCAAAAGGAATTCTAAGCCCATGGTCAAAAAGGAGCAAAGACAAAGAAATCAAGGCAGTGGTTGTAACTCAGGATGAAGTTCACTTAGCTGAAATACTGACTGGAAGTTCAGACCCCAAAAGAAATAGAACCTATTTCAGTCTTACAGCCTTGTTCTTCCAAATGCTTCCTAACACTCCAGAAAACAAAAAAGAATCGGAAGAAATATGTATTCCTTTTAATTACCCCAAAGTTTTAGACATGAAAAGTTATTGTATAAAAAAAACCCAAACTATGCTCTTGGATTGAAACCTGGTATATCAAGTCAGTAGAGAATGACAAGATTTTATAGCTCAATTCAGAAAAAACAAAGCAAATCCCACCCAAACCCCAAAACTCAAAACACAGATGGGACATGGTGACACAGTTGTAAGAAGTTACCAGACGTGGCACTGAATGGTGAGCGTTACCGATTCAATCCATCAGCCAAACAACTTAATTGCCAAGATCCAGCCCTGAAGGCCCCGAAAGGCTGCCTGCCCTGCAAGCAGGGAGCACAGTGGGCAGCCCGGGTCAGGCTCTGCTGCTGTGGGCACACTGCTGAGATTTTAAAGCTAGTTCATTTACTGCTTGTACCACGCAGCAGCCCCTGCACCTGAGAGCCTGCCAAACCAGCTCTGAGCAGAAAGGACGGTAGAACCTTGGAATCACAATAAGCCACATATTTCAATAGGAAGTGAGGAGAGGACAAGGTATTTGTCCTTCTGAAATCAACAAAGAGGACTGTGAGGGTAAAAATTCCTTTCTGAATGAGTTTCTTTTGTTGTACTTGAGGCAAGCTATATGGGCAGGGAGTTTAAAATGGAGATCGACACTACCTGTATCAGCATACCTTTTTAGCACTTCACAGCTCTGTTTAGTTTCTAGCTAATAACATACATATATAATTGATATTCTAACAGTTCTAACAATAACCTTTTGCCCAACTTCACCTTCTGTCTGAAGAACCAAATGGCCACGC
Organism: Zapornia atra; assembly: GCA_013400835.1. Classification (NCBI taxonomy): domain Eukaryota; kingdom Metazoa; phylum Chordata; class Aves; order Gruiformes; family Rallidae; genus Zapornia; species Zapornia atra. The sequence goes on from VZTU01013818.1 coordinate 354,028, forward strand.
TCCATTTCTTAACAGCCACTTAGACACAAACGCTACATTTCAACTATTGCCAGCAACAGTCCTGCCATTAAACCCGAAATCTATACCGACTGAAAACCTGAGACCTTGCATTCAATCGTTGACGAGGGGAATGCTTTTAAAAAAGCAGCTTTCCCCCGATTCCAGTAGGTGGCAATAGCTGGTGCTTCAGGAGGGGCCCGAAGCACCGCATCCCTGCCCACACAGCCTGTACTGGGGAGGCTCTGAATTAAATCAGCCAACGGAGCTATCCAAAGGCCGAATCTTCCACTGCCAGCCCTAAAATTCACTGGAAATCATCTACGTCGTAACTGAAAATGGAGCCCCAAGGAGATTTAAATAACACTCTAAGGCCACTTACAGCAAGATTATTATTTCACACCTGATTTATGAGAGCGAGCACTGAACATGGAGTGTCGCTCTGCTCTGATTTGGGCATGCAGGCACAATGCCTATACCAAATCTAAGGCATTTTATAAAATACAGAAGTGATAAGGGGTTACACTATCTCTAATTTATTACATTTATAAACAGTAGGGTACTGAAATCTCTACTGTTACATGAAACTCAAAGTCTGGGATCTGGCAGTAAAAGAACTCAGCAGAAATCAAAGTAATAATCTATTTTCCATGGCCTCTTGACAACTAAAAAGAACTTTACATCAATAAGTACTTTTAAACAATAGTTATTTTGCCAAGAAAATATGCTGAACAGGGAACATACATCATCTGAATCACAGGTCTGAAGAACTAAATAATCATGCAGAGCCTCAAACTCATCTCTCATTATCATCTATGCAAAGCTAATCTGACAGCTGTGGAAAGCTACAGGAAAAAAAAAAAACCAAACCACAAAGTCTATACATGCTAGAAGCAAGAAGAAATGCCTGATGTGCTGCTGTTCAGAATTACAACCTGCTATCTAACGGACTGCCCGTTACCTAGCCAGTACTAACCAACAAGCTGAGTTAAAACAAGGTCACGACTTAAAATCAAATGAATCAATAATTCCAGCTCATCTTGTGCCAGTAAGGGATTGATCTTACTGCCTCCATTTCCAAGGAAATGAACCACATATGCAGACAGCGCATACAATAATTTATATGAATTAAACTCATCAAACATACTGAATTATTCAACAATCCTTGTGCAGAAAAATGTGTGAATTAATTTTCCCTCGAAAAGGAAAAAAAAAAAGGCTCTGAAAACTTAATCCTTTTAAGAAGGGAAGAGATCACAATTTTACCTTATCAGGTGATGTGATAACTGAAGAATTACTTATTGTAGAATAAAGGTGTGTAGGATCTGCATTAGGGTTGCTGCTAAAGGTACAAGCCGGTGCATAGAGGGGCTCGGTTCAACACCAATGAATGTCCTTTGTCAATAAAAGTCTCTGACCACATGCATCTTTCAATAATATTTTCTGCCCCCAAACAAAGAAAATTTTAATTTGGTGAATTCATTTAAGGGTGTAAAAACCTAAAGGAAGCTGCTGAGACATTTCTCACTGAGGATTTTTATTTTAATCTGAACTTGAGAGTCAATAACAGAATACATGTGAAAAACAACTATTGGAAATATTCCCCTCTCGGAAAAAAACCTCACAAAACCAAATAAAAAATCCACATGCTTGGAAATATGAGCAGTTTCTTTTGCTTTGTATCTCAGGCAGAAGGGGAAATCCCCAGCTCTCTCTCAGCAGAAGCTGCCTGCATGTTCATGCTCTCTGGTGAAGCATCCTCCTGTGCTCCTCAGCCTGATTCCCTTGGCAGGCAAGAGCGCTGGGGCCATGCTTTGCCCCTGCTGCGACACTGCTCCCAGGAGAACCCCGCTGGGTGAGGCATGGATGCCTTTCAATCTGTCCCTAAAAAGATGAGCAGCTGAAGAAGCTCATTAGCAGCAGGCTCCTAGGAGCAATAAAAAATTCTTCACCAATGTACATTTTGTAAGAGAGGAAGAGAAAACCTGCAGGAATTATCCACATACACTAAGCACACTGACAAGAGAATGCCAATTCTCTCATATATGTTGGCATTTTTTATCCCTAACCTTTCCTGCCTGTCTCCTTTGCCATCTAAAAGCAAACATTTTTTTTTTTTCCAATGGGCAACAAGATCAGTGCATTTTAGTCCCATCTCAGCTGACCAGGGAATTCCTGAAATGAGCAGAAAGCTTGTTCCTTCAACAGGATGTAAATTCAGTTTTGAAACACCACAGCATCTTCTTCCTCAGACCACTTTTAAGTGGTGAAGAACACTGACTCAAAGCGTTTTCCATTTAAACCACACAATCTTTCCTGACACAAAACAGCATTTGGAAATGTTTTAGCTCAGGGGCCATTTCAGCTTTTCTATTCCAGTTACCTCAGTGCTGTCGTATTTGAAATAGTTCTTACAACAACCAACACAAATAGCTGTCAGCATCTGTCTCTTCATCACTCTCTACCAAAATGCCCTTTAAACAGCAACTTAAGAGTCAGATCTCGAAGGAGCAAAGTGCAATGCAAACGATTTGTCAAACTAACCACACCTGCTTTAAAATTTGGGTTTGTGCTGGGTGTCTCTAAAAAATGAATTTTGACTTCAGCATATAAGCTAAACATTCCCAGAGCCACAATACATTCACTTAATAACATGACTGACTAAGAGGATATTATGTCCTTCCTTTCAAGCATCCAGGATTTGCTGCTGGTTGAGTAGACATAATGAGTTAGAGCTATTAATAGCGATTCCTAGGTAATTACCCTAAAGGAACATAAATAGTTTCAGTTTGGATTAACCACGTTGGTCTGCTCATTATTTTGAGCCTAAAATATAAATACAATATACAAAAGCACCTTAATTGTTCAGGTGTTGGATTCGGTCAGAAATAAAACAACACAAAATGGGTTTTCTTCCCTTTGAAGATGAATCTGAAGAAACTGTATTGTCTGTTAATGTTACAAAAAAATTAGTACATCTATAAATGTATAAAATTAGTACATATATAGAAAAAAGTACATATATAGAATGCATTACATTTTCAATACTTAAAGAGATCTTATCATGGTTATCAGTCCAACCATGTCATAATTTCCTTTAAAAAGAACTTAAAACGCTGATGCCTCAAAGATATGACCAGGAAGAGTGGCTGAAAGGATCAGAACATCAAAAATTGCACTTGTTTTGCTACCTACTCCTGCATCACAGAGAGCACAGGCTTCATCCATGAGGATACAATATTCTGCATCATTTTACCCTTCTATTCCTCCTGTTTCCTCTTACAAGTTAGCAGAGATGGCATTAAAATATTAATAGAGGATTTCCTAAGTTCCTCCTCTAGCTCCCCAGCTCTACAGAATCACACTAGAATTTGCAACAATTAGACCGTAATGCAGTCTTTAATCTCCCCCCGAAAAGACCTTGTGCATTATTTCAGGCTGACAAAGTCTGTAATCAGTACTGGATCTCTATTTTATTTTATTTTATTGTGTACTTCACTAACATATATTAGAAGCATGTCCTCCTAATAAAACAGGACATACAGCACTGCATCCTGCCACCTGGCTACTCCAGGTTTCTGTATTAACTGGCAATGGGGAAAATAATCAGAATTTCATTATATTTGAATCATAGAATCACAGATTGGTTTGGGTTGGAAGTGACCTTAAAAATCACACAGTTCCAGCCCCCTGCCATAGGCAGGGACACCCTCCACTAGATCAGGCTGCCCAAAGCCCCATCCAACCTGGCCTTGAGGGAGGGGGCACCCACAGTTTCTGGGGGTAACCCAGGCCAGGGCCTCACCACCCTCACAGGGAAGAATTTCTTCCTAACCTAATCTACCTTCTTTGAGTTTAAAGCCTTTACCCCTCGTCCTATCACTACATGCCCCTGTAACCAGTCCTGCTCCAGCTTTCCTGTAGGCCCCTTCAGGTACTGGAAGGCTGCTTTGAAGTCTATCTGAAGCCTTTTGTTCTCCAGGCTGAACAAGCCCAACTCTCTCAGCCTGTCTTCACAGGACAGGTGCTCCAGCCCTCTCATCATCTTTGTGGGCTCCTGTGGACTTGCTTCTTGAAACCAAAAACATTTTGGTTTTCTTTCCTAAATGATCCCAGAGGGGAGATTCTGTGTTCTGGTTCCTACTTAAGTGATGAATATTTAAATTGACCAAACATTTAGCATATTGTCCAGAAAGAAATTTTGCTAAGACGACGTGGTATTATGGCAGCTTTTCTGAGTGCTGCTGATATACAGAGAGATGCAAATACTCAGCAGATCCTGCTACTTTCCTAATTCATTCATTCCCCCTCTATTGAATTTCTACAGTATGTGAGAAGCATAATCCTATGTAAAATCTTCATCTATTGGTCTGAATACCTAGTAAGAGTAACACTAGTTTCTGCTCTTAACCGCTGCTGAATTTAGCAGCACTTCTCAATGCAGGCCCTTGTAGAAAGATTCCAAATCATCATTTCAGCCATAAAATATTCTACCAATACTTCCTGCATGACAAAACAAGCAATGTCTACTCAGGGACAGAAGAGTATTTCATCCCTGGAAGGCTGCTCTGGTGCTAGCCTTTCTGTGGTAACAGGGAAGGTCTGTATACCTTGTCCCCACAATGTACTGAAAACAGGCTCTCAGGCATTAAATGCATGAACACACACTTACATTTTTGGCATTAGGAACAATGTTTACGAACGTCCTTGTCATGTAGGAAAAGCGTCTTTCTAAGACAGTGATTAGCAAAACAAGTGTAATGAACTTACTCATGCCTGTCTGTATTTACAAGTGTCAAAAGGAAGCTGACATTTCTACAAAAATCTAATGCTATTCAGGGGGGGAAAAACCACCATATTCTGATCATTTCAGCAGTCTCAGCTGCTACGCATTAGACAACAGGCAGCACCGTATGAATGTAAAGCTGCCCAGAATACTCCCGAGGCTGACAGGCACTGGCATACCCCCTGTTGGACACAAACCAGGCTGTTTTCTGAGAATCCAGCTAATGAACTCCCATCCTTGGATTGTTTTTTTTTTAAACCACTGGAATCTAGTTAGCGTCCAGGCTCGAATGCCAAGGTCGAATTCTGAGGTCATTAGGCACGTTCTTGTGGTAGAAAGTCTCCTGAAGCTGGGAACCCTGCACTGCCTGCCTGCCTGACCTGCTTCCTCACGTTGCCTGGGTAATTTAAACCAAATTTTTGCCAGAACAGGTTTCTGAGATACAGCTAAACTCCTCAACAAACTGATGGATCCAAGCAACAGGCACAGTGACACACAACAGCATTACTGAGCATCTGTAAACATGCCATTAAATTTTACATGGAAGGCAGGAGCTCAGGAGAGCATTGACCAGAGGAAAATGAAGAGCTTCCCAAATGTAGAGCTCTTCTTGCACTTGCCTTTGCAATGAATGCCCTGAGAGAGGGAAACATTTCTTTATATTGATGACAGCAGGATCCTCCGTGAAGTATTAAACTCCCATGGCAGGAAGATGTTCCTTTAACAAAGTTAATAAAAATGGCTAAAGAAAGCAAATCACTCAGCTCCTCTCCCTTTATAGATTTTTGTTCCCGATAGTCCTCCTTTGGGGACTGTGGAGACCTGCCAGCTAATTTTGTGGACAGGAAGGCTTCTAGGCTTGCCTCTGATGTGCAGATGATGTTATTATTTCCTCATAATTGTTTACTGTATAAAGTCAACATCTTTTTCTCCAGAGGGAGATTGCTCAGAGTCATTCATAAGAGCCTTTTAGCTCGCAGTCGTGGGCCTGCTGTGGTCTTGACAACATACTCACGACAAGGTTAATGTCATGTCAAGGCACTATTAGTAGCTCCCTTCCTTGCGTGGTTATTCTTTCAACTGTGAGAATATTAATGCAATTTAAAGTTACTTCCAGAGCATTCTTGGCTGGCCTTTAGGGTTACTGCAATTACACAGACAGAAGTTTCAAGGTTTCTGAGTGTGCTGTGGGAGTAATTGCAATTGTGGGGAAAAAGCAGATCTCAGTTTGTGCTCTGAAAGCACCTCCACATTCAGTCCTGCTTGAGAAACGGACTCTGTCCGTGACCTCTGTTGTGCCACCTAAGCTACATATTGGAACTTTCCCATTGCATCCCTGCCTGTACAAGCGAGATAAATCCTTTTTTATCAATTTTGTGGGGATTTTATAATTCGATGCTCATAAAGAAAACAGAACTGTCAGCCTTTCTGCGCTACTGCTAAATGCAAGACTTCCCTAAATCTTGGAGAAGAGAGTCAAGATGCAGATCCCTCAGACCACAGAAGACACAGCTCTTCTTCTTTTATTACAAAGTGAATAATTTAAGAATATTCTTGCTCACTGTCTTGAAACCATCCTTTATACATCCCTGGGCAGAGCTGGAAGCAGCAAGGTTTGTATGTCAACAGTTGTGTCATTAACTGGTGCAGTAATACCAAGGGCTGCAAAGCACCTGACTGCTGGTGCCCTGGGCAAGCTGCTCCTCTCTGCGTTATTCCAGTACCAGTCAGGCTTATGTAACTGATTCAATTAATGATAAAAATAAAAAAGCTCTAGTCTTTGTCTTACATCTATGATCTTACAAACGCATCCATTGAGCATTACCCATGCTGCTTCAAGGCCTGACTCAGACATGGTCAGATTTATTCTTACACCATCTTCCTTCCCCAAGGCCACTGCTGGCCACTGAGTACCCTATATTCAAAAGAACCAAAAAGCTATATTCTTCTTGAAAAACATTTGGATGCTCTAATTGTCTCCCTAGGTTTCCATGACAACTACAGCAACATAAACAGCCTTGCCAGCAGCCAAGGGAGACCAAAATCTCTGCTTTCTCTCCTCCCCTCCCCAGAACTTCTCAATTTAGAACATACCATAACTGAATAAATATGATTAACAATAAACGTAGAGGTGGTGTCTAGTACACCAGGCTGGCATTGGGGATACTTCTTGGAAATAAAAATACATTACAGTATTTTACAATAACAGTCAAAACATTGCTTGTTACCTCAGTGTTATCAAAGTACCTTGGGATCAACTGTGAAGAACAGTACAAAGCTATAAATATGTAAACAGGAAGGTTTCCTACGTCAGCTTGGGTGACTGCAGAGAGCTTTAAAAAAATATGACATGCTACCATACAAGGTCGCCTGTGTCGGTGCCTCTCAGCACCTCTCACCTCGCTGGCAGGTTACACATCAGGAATAGATAAGCCCCTGAGCGAATGTCAGTATGGCTGGGGTTGAGATGGCTGGAGAGCTATGTGGCTGCCCGCACATCGTGTGACACGACCGCAGCCACCTCTCCATGGCTGCAGCTCCCAGCTTTCCAGCAGGAAAAAATCACAAACAAAACGTGATGGCAGCAGCAGTGAAATGCTCTGCACGGCGCTGTCGGTGCCAGCCCAGCAGAAGCTGTTTCTCTGAATCTCCTGCATCAAGCAAGATAATCGGAGCTGCTGCATTTGCTAATGCTCAGTTAAACTGAGGTCCAACAAATCCCAAACAAATAGCTCCAGTCTTCCTTCTCTCCTGAGCAAAATGGCAAAATAAATTGGCCACATGAGACCAGCGTAACTCTGGAGGTTTTAAGCCATTTAAACCCATTCAGCCAATACCGGATGGGACGAAGCCATCAGGATAGACAGGAGTTAAGCAGAGGCTGCACGGTTATCAGGTATCTGTAGATCACAAAATCATCTTTCAAATTGTTATAGCAGTTTCTGATCATAAAAGAGCCATGTATTTTTAAAATAACTGCCTCTGTACTTCCAGCATGTGACAAAGTAACTTTGTAAAATGAAGAGATGGGATTTCAAGCATCATCACAGATGTAATTTCTTCCCCAGTGCTGTTAGTTTGTCTCAGGCACTTGCTCTCCCTATGCTGCCAAAAAGATACAGACGACTCCTGCTGCTCTGAGACACAACTGGGGATGTAACCACGCTGTTTTCACTGTAGCAGTCTTCTCACTTGGGGAGGAAATCTTAGGGCTCTGTAGGACTGATTTTGCTGTAAAGCAGAATCAGGATTTGAGCAAGGACAGCTAAGGGTGGAGGGTACATGCCTGTGAACCCTCAACATTTATGCGGATTTCCTCTGGACCATGCAGAAATACATCTATCTGGGAAGAGGAGGAGGAGTGAAACTTGCCTTTTCCATACAATCTTTGGAAAAAGAATTGGGGTTATTTCATTGGTTTTCCTTCTTAAGTCCAAAATTTCACTCTAGTGCCTACCAATATAACACATTTAAAATTGTTTTGCTTTCTCTTGAAAGATTTCGAACACGGGCCTTATGCTATGGGAATTATCCTACATATGGAAATCCTGTATTTTGCATTATGAAAAGGAAATATTTCTTCTTTCCTAACCAGTTTGCTCCAATAGGCTTTATAGGAAGAAGTGCTCTGTGAGAGTGAATCACGAATATGAAAGGTTTACTGATGCCTACATTTACTACATGTAAACGATAAAACTGCCTTATCGTTTGATTTTCTCTCTCAACTATTTGTAACAGGTTTATGTTTCCATTTATGTCTTCCTATGTGCTTTTGCTAACCTATGACTTTGCTAACCACAGACATGCTCCTTGAAATCACAGCATATATGAAATAAATGTTAACTTGGAATACAGAGAGAGATGTTTTGCCTTACAAATACGAGTATCAGAGTCGAAACGCTGGTGAGCGCCTCATGATACTAGGTAACAGGCAAGGTAGGCCAGATAAAGCACCAGTGAAGACAGTCACAGAACAAGCAAGAGGGATGAGATGGTGGAGTTTTCACAGTCGTTTACTAACAACCAATGATAGCTCCAAAATGATCACAGTGGTTTTAAATTAAGATTGCAAAGAACATAAACTACCCATTTCTGCATCTGGAACGAACTACAAGGCCTAACGTTCCAGTGGTGCTGAACCCAAAAGGAGAGCAGTTTTATGGTCACTTGAAATGAACGGTCTTACAATTAGCAGGTATCTTCATACTTCCAGCTTTGGTTCAATGTGACACACTGCCATTACGGCACTCAGTTTTAACTTCTGAGAAATACAGATGAAAGTTTAAAAAAAAATAGTAAAAGAGCACCAAACCACTGTAAGGCTGAGATACATACACAGGTTTCAATAATGCCCAGACAGAGCAGGGGGCCTACGGGGAGCTGTGATAAACAGCTCAGTCTTGGGCTACTGATAAGCTCTTTACTGAAGCGGGCACTTCACAGAACCTGAAAAACCTGCATGGAGCCTTGCTAAGCCTTGACTTCCTTCCACAAACATATGTCCTGAGTCCCAATCAAACCACTGCTTAAACTGTTTGATAAGCCCTAAGGGTCCCCATTTGGTCTTCAAGACAATGGGGATATGCAAGAGATAGGGCCGAAGATGTCAGGCCCAGCCCTGCATCCTGTCACACACATCAGCAAAATTAACCACATAAAAACCCTGGCATTCGAGCTCATATTTGGGAGAGCCGTACCTCCAACTCTGGGAGGAGACCCTTCCCCCTTAGCCGGGCTGCTGGCTGAGGTAACGTATTTGGAACCCTTACCTGAGAGACGGGGTAAGTGACTATTTGATGTTTTAAGTGTGTCGTTCTGAGTGACTAACATATGGGTAATATTTTGTGTGCTTCTGAACTGTGATTGTGTGTTTTGGGGAAGCTATAGCGGTTGTAATAAGAGTATTTTGAAGATCTTTGTGCAGAGTATTTTGTGGCTCTGCTGCGAGTGTTGGCAGCAGAGTATTTTGTGGATCTTTGTGCAGAGTTTTGTGGATCTTTGTGCAGAGTATTTTGTGGATTGTTGTGATTGTAATCAGTGTGGTCATACTTCCAAACTGCAATAGTGAATTCCCCATTGTATCAAACAATAACCTGTAAGTGACGTACTGGATTTGCATTCTGGTTTGGTTTTTTTTTAAAAATAAATTACTATTAATTCTATTTTAAAAACCTGTGGTCCAGTGTCTTTCCGTCACAACCACCACACGGAACCTTTGCACATTTCCCAAGCATGCTTATGGCATGTGAGTGGCACAGATGAATTAGGGCAAGATGGTTTTATCAGCAGTAATTACACATTTTATCAGCAGTAATTATATAATTCCCTTGTGGCACTGAACCACTCTAAACTCTAATCCAAGCCTTAATCATTATTAAAGTATTGATGAAGCCCTTACGGGCCGTTGTTCCAACTCATAAAGTTTATTCCTTAAGAACAGCCAATGCAGGAAAACTTGAAGATTTCTGTGACTTCACAGGGAATCTTTGCTTAAGAAAAAGAGCTGTGATGCCCTTTGCAGTTGCATCAGGACTTTTCTACGAAGGCACACATTCTGACACCCCAAGTGCAATGCATGGCACGATGCAGCTTTTAAGGACAGGAACACAGGAATCCGTGGCCATGACCCATGCTTTTGACAGTTTGACCTTTCAGGTTTTTAGCATTTTAGATTATTCAGATGAACAACTGCATTTCTTTAGGAGGCCAATAGCAAAAGTGTGGTTTAATTACAGCGTTGAAAAGGAAAATGAATTCAGAGGCCTTGAAGTGTCTACTTAGGGAATATGCCCCTTGAATGAAGATATCAGGGAAAAGTGATTTTCCTAATTGCTAGTGTACTTAAGCCATACTTTCTAAGTGGCAGACTACACTGAACTCCTGTGCACATCAGGGTCAAAGCTTTTATTTACAACAGTTGTTAAAATGTTATCACCCATTTTTCATGCCAAGTTGGTTTTGGTTTTTCTTTTTCTTCCAGAATATCCTAAGAGTAACATTTTATGTAAAAGCAAAAGTGCTGTCAGTAGCATAAATTTACCATCAGTAGACCACAAGACCAGAAAATCTTGACAAGTGTCATACCTGCCCCACGCTGCTTTCATTGTAGAATCTTTATCAACAGGAATGCACGAGGACTCGATAACACTTGATTTATTCAATTTGTAGCAGAGGCCACAGTCTGGATCTAACATACATCCATTACAAAAACTGAAAGAGAAAGAAAGAAATAGTTAAGCAACACTTTAATCATCTGTACACTTCAAAACCACCATCTCCTAATCAATCTTGGGATGCACATACTCAAGTCGTCAGTGTTGGAGACAAGATAACAGAAACTGCCCAAAACCTAATACAGATTGCTTTCACCTTCCTCTGTACCCCATTTTGATCACCCAGTTGTAAATCTCCCAGTGACACCTGATGAGGCTGCAGGAGAATTTACTCTTGTTATGAATTTTAATTAAAAGAAGACAGATTGGGGTTGAAAAGAATCAATCTTCTACTTCTGCATCAAAGTAACATGCTAAGTTGATGTGGGGTGGCAGGGGACATTATCTACCTGGGTTTCTCCCAGGTTCCCCACAGCCCCCTCCTAGAGAAACCTATGCGTTATGTGTGGTCTAGACAAGTGGTCCATCCAGAGGGTGGGGAACTGGCTTGACAAGCCTCACCCAGAGGGTGGTGGTATATAGTTCTTTTTTCAGACTGGCTACCTGTCACAAGTGGGGTCCCCCAGGGATCAGTACTGGGCCCAACACTGTTTAGTATCTTCATAAGTGATCTGGATGATGGGATCAAGTGCACCCTGACAAAGTATGAGGGTGATATGAACCTGAGTAGGGAAGCGGACACTTTGGAAGGGAGAGCTGCCTGCAAGAAGACCTGGATAGCCTGGAAAGTGGGCTAACAAGAACAGTATGAAGTTCAACAAAGTCAAGTGTAAGGTCTTGCACCTGGGAAAACATAATGCAGGAGTGCAGCACAGACTGAGATCCACCTGGCTGGAGAGCTGCAGAGGAAAGGGACCTAGCCGGTCCTGGTGGACAACAAGCTGAATGAGTGAATGGTATGCTGCAGGGACAAAGAAAGCCAACAGGATGCTGAGCTGCATCAACAGGGGCATCACCAGCAGAGATAAAGTCACCCTACTCAGCATTTGTCAGGGCACACCTGAACTGTGTTCAGTTTTGGACTCCACTATAGTAAAAGGATGTGGATAGGCTGGAGAGGGTCCAGAGTAGGGGGCACCCAGATGATCAAAGAACTGGGAAACCTGCCATATGAAGAAAGGCTGAACTGGGTTTGTTCAGCCTTGGAAAAAGAAGGCTTAGGGGTGACCTCATCACCATATGCCAGTACTTAGAGAGTGGCCACAAAGAAGATGGAGACTACCTTTTTACAAGGAATCACAAGGAAAAGATGAGGCGTGCAAGTTACCCAATTTTGAGGGAAGTTTTCACAATGAGGACGATCAGCCACTGAAATAATCTCCCTAGGGAACACTGGACACTTTCAAGATTTGGCTGGATGGGGTGGTAGGCCATCTTGTCTAGATGGCACTTTTGTCTCATCAGAGCCAAGAAAGGTTGGACCAGATGGTCCCTGGGGTCCCTTCCAACCTGGTATTTTATGATTCTATGAATCATACGTTATACCTAATGACCAAACTAGGATTTTGACCCATGCAAATGCAGGAATCAGTCTAAGATCATGATGCCATGTGTCTCCACGTGTGAACTTGGCACCTGAGTTCCCACTGTATGCATGAAGGATGGAGTCAATGTGCCAACAGAAGCAATTCACATACAAGCATCTAGTTGCCCAAAATACCCCGCCTGCCCTTCACCTGCCACTGCAAAATGTGCAGTGCTCTTGCAGATCCAGACAAAGCGCTGGAGCACCTTTCCTGCACAGACAGGCTGAGAAAGTTGGGCTTGTTCTGCCTGAAGAAAATTAGGCTCAGAGGACATCTTAGAGCAGCCTGCCAGTACCAGAAAGGGACCTACAGGAAAGCTGGGGAGGGATTGTTTCTAAGGGCATGTAGTGATAGGACAGGTTTAGATTAGAGATTAGGAAGAAATTCTTCACTATGAGGGTAGTGAGGCACTGTAAGAGGTTGCCCAGAGAGGTGGTAGAGGCCCCATCTCTGGAGATATTCAAGGTCAGGCTCGATGAAACTCTGAGCAACCTGATCTAGTTAAAGGTGTCCTTGCTTACTGCAGGGGGATTGGACTAGGTGACCTTTAAAGGTCCCTTCCAACCTAGCACATTCTGCGATTCTATTCTATGACCATTCCTGTGTATCACACAGATCTGTTCCATACAGGTATCTCTGAATTCCTTGGTAATGTCAAAAAGCAAGAGATGATTGCATTGAGGCAAAGTTTCCTCTGTGCAATCTTGCAAGCTATTCAAGTGACTAAAGAGTAAAACTGTTCTCTAGACTTGACTGACTGAACTGACCTGAGCTGACCACAACCCCACCGGCTGATTACTGGTAGGAAAGACACCAAGTGCCCTACAAATACTTCACTTCGGTGTCAGTCTCAAACCTGCCCCTGAGACCAAACTGAGTGGGATTTGGGCATGTGAGCTGTGACAATATTCCAAAACCCTTCACGCAGTAAAAGTTATTTAAAAGCTTCTGGCACAAACTTCCTCAGATCTTGCAAGTGTTCACAGCTGTGGTTAAACTACACAGGTGTTTATCTTCCCCAAAAGCCATTCAAAGACACATTCCCATCAGGAAAGGCCCTGATAAATTCTAAGGGATAGCTTTAGGAGTTAAAAACAGGAAAATGAAAAATTGCAAAAGATGGAGTAAGCCTGGAAATTTGAAATGATTATTAAGCCTTGAAATGTAACATCTGGAAGGGTATAATTAAGGCGACCAAAATTACTTCAACATATATCCCTGTAACCACAAAGCCAAAGAAATAATCCTTTTGGAATGTGTATCTTTATCATAACAAGGACTTAGTGAATGAAGAAATAATCTGCTTAAGCTACTAAACCATTATGAGAAAAAGTAAAAGTGTATCAAAGTATAAAGTACAACAAAGTACCAAGAAACTAAACCAGTAAAGCAGATTATATGGATTTAAAAAGCCAGAAAGTACATACTTAAAATGTAGTCTTTCAAACTCATTTTACTATGATCTTTCTAAAAGAGTTCTATTAATGTCAATTCATACAGCAAGTGGGAAAAAGGATGGCTGGGAAAGTTAAAAACAATGCACTGGTTTGCATTTTCCCAAGTTTCAGAAATTTGTGGTCTTTGTTACTGTGTGCTGTCTAAATTATCAAATTACTGCAGAATTTCCATGTTGTCTACTTTTTAGAAAAGAAACATGTTTTAAGCCCACCTTCCTCTTGCTTGACTGATAGGTCACATACAGGTTCGAACAGCGTTTGTTTGTTTGTTTTGTATTAGGAAAGCTACATTAAATCAGTTCTTTAAAGAGAGATATAAACTGCAGGAAACATTTTTACAATGGAGATGAAACAAAACTATCAGGTTCAGGAGCCAATCATCTAACTGTAGTAAACATCTCTTCCTTTGCAAGGATAAAGGAGACAGCGTTAACTCTGCAGTTATCAATTATCAAAAGAATGGGCAGTTCCAATATGACATTAGAGAGACTTGGTTACATTTTGTAAATCAATACTAGGACAGCAACAGGCAGCAATCAAAGCAGTTGACAGGACCAGTAGACTGCAGATGAATACAAATAGTTTTATAAATCACAAGTGTGTTTAAGTATGTAATAATAATATTAAAAATAACAAAAACAAAATTAGCACCTTTAGTAAAAAGAATACTATGATATTTAACAGGATGCTGACATATGATTTTCAAATTGTGGCACATCTTTCACTCAAATTATCTTGTATATTTAAGTACCTTTTAACAACATGAATTTCTAAAAAGACCCAGGGTGCTAGCACATCCAGCACAGCAACCTGGCACGGAAAGCAGACATTTCCAAATGTTACACCCTGTCTAGTGTGGCAGTGGATTCTTAAGTCAACTATATGCATGTTATATTAAACATGAACACCATGTGCAAAATTTAAGCAGTTTTTAGGCAACAATTCCCTTCAGAAAATGTCAGTATTCACATTTTCCTTACATGTATTTGCTTTAGGTTTTACTTCAAGCAGAAACAGAGTCAGCTACCCAACACCAGCCGGAACGTCAGCGGGAATGCAGAGGAATGACAATTAGACACAACGATGAGTGTCATCTTTAGAGTGTTGCCAGCAGAGGACAGGATGGGGACTGGCAGGATGCCTCACCATCTCCCTCAATGTACTCACAAAAAAAAAATCGATACATGAGATGAATGGCAGAGCTGAACTATGCACTGTCAGCTCTGTCCTACTGGGCTTGATCTACAGATAACCCCACATAACCTCATGTGGCGCTGGGTATCAGTAACCAGTCAACTGGGAAGCAGAAGGTATCTTATTCTTCCTCCCTCCTGACCCAGCCGTCTAGAAAACACTTGAGAAATCTGGTTATTGATTCCAGTGTCTGCCTGCGTGGCTGCCACTTCAGCTGTTCCTCAGGCTTTGTTGGGTATGCACAACTGCATCACCCAGCTAGTATTCAAGATAATAAAGGCAGCTGGATTTCATGTCATGCCAAATGTCAGAGGTTGTGCTTGCTCATAACAGTTTAAATAATTAAAAATTATTATTTTCCACAGCTTCTCTGAAGCTTGACTTTCAGGTTGGGAAGTTAAACAACAAATCTTCCAAACTTTTGGCCTAGGATTTTCTGCCATTAGCTATATAGTGGGGTCATACAATCAGGCTTTGACTTTTAGAGACAAGACTAATTTATGTCAGAGGAAATCCAGAAATTCAATATACAAGACTTAAAGCCCTTTCAAATCTAACTCCCAGCAGACTTAGGGTAGGTGGTTGGTGTTCAGAGCATCTAGCCTTCTTCTGTGGCCCTTTTTATCACTGATATAAAATTTTTATGTTCACTTTGATGAGGTAGATAGTAATCTCTTTTTACAAGACAAAGATCAATGGTTTTTCCCTTCAAAATTAAAAAAAACCCATTAAAACTCTTTCATAACACAATAAAGCAATCTGTACTGATTAATAAAGACTCAAGATGCAGCATGAAATAAGGAAGATTTATGTTTTAAAGCAGCAATTTAAAACCAACAAAAAAAAATCATGTGTTGAGGCTTTTTACTCTAAATTTCTCTCCCTCCCAAAAAAAATAGGAAATAAAATAGATAATAGCCTCAGACTTGTGGTCTTCACTCTATTTCCATTACTATTTGCTAAACAAAAGTATTTAAAGACTTTGAAATTGAGCAGATATTCTTACAGACCTGCTAATAGTGATGTAAATAAATTAGGACATGCAATGTAGCAGGAAAATAAAGACACAGTGTAATACTTATTGACATGTATTCACTACAGATCTCCTTCCTGCCTTCAACAATACCTTCTTATCAGTTCTACCCAGAAACACCCAAATATATATCAGAACACAAATGTATAAAAAAACCTGATACTTCTTCAAATCTAGACTAGAGATCAGTTATGACCCTGAAAGCTCTATACCAGCATACTCCAGGATGTCTATCTTACGAAAGAAATTTGCATCCAATTATAAATGGGAGGTATGTTTCTTGTACTTTGTGATTAAATATTCATATCTGTGCTAAGGTTATGAGCAAGTGCCTTGGGAACAGGTTGCTCTATGAAAAGCCAGTGTGAAATTCCCAGGCAGGATGGTTCTCAGAGACTTACAACTCACAAAGATTAAAATACCTGAGATTATTTGATGTGGATGAAACCAGGCAGCACTACAACAGAAAGGTTTTACAATGTGCCTAGTTCCCTGCCTGCTTACCAGCTGAGCTCCTTGGCAACCCAATGAGAAGACAGATGCTTCAGCCTATGTAGCAGATAAACAACAACGAGGAATGTGAGGCTCCAGAAGCCCAAAGATGCCCAGCTTCTTTGCAGCTCAGTGGCATGAAGTCTACAAAAGTCTCAGTAGCTTGGCCCCTTAGTTTATTTGGAACTGCCAAGGAATGGGATCTCAAGGTTCCTGCCTGATGGACCATTAGGAGGCTGGATATCCTCAAACCTGCAATTCCTAACTCTAATTCTGCCAACTCAATCAAGGCTTCTGTGCTCTTATGTCCTCTTCATCTGACCAGATGGGAACATCTGATATCTGCAAAGCCTGACAGCACTAACTTAAGGTTTCTTACTAGCAATTTCTTGCCAGCCTGAGCACCACCAGCTTTCAGGATGCTCTGCTCTGGAGCAGCATGCCTAATTAACTGTTCCCAAGGTTACAGGTTGATCCCAAAGTCACAATTCTTTCCTCTTTCACAGAAAATTTAATGTATATAGATCAGTTATTAATTTGCTACCTGTCCATGTTTTTCTTGGTAACAAAATCACTGGTTTTTTTTTTTCTTCTTCATGCTGTCATTTATTAGCCTTTAGTGAAGTCTCTAAAAAGACTGAACAAAATCTCTGACCTGCCAAAGTGACCCTTCGGATGCCAATGAAAACTTCACAATTGCTTCTTCCCCTGCTTTTTCCCCACTGCTTAGAATACTCCATGCTTAAATCTGGTTTGTCATTATATTTTGTGCTTTAAATTCGTAAAATGACCTTGTAAGTAATGACTTTGCTACAATTCTCAGGAGCCTCCTAATTTGAGCTGCAAACTGTACTTTGTCACTTTTTGAGTGATTTAGCAGTAAAAGACCTTTGTCCAGTGACCTTGCTCTGCAAGTGCTGTCTCTCTTTTTGTCTGATTACTTTGTCTTTTTCAAGCTGAACTTCAATTTCTAAACTGTTCATTTCAAAGCATTTAATCAATTCTCACTTTTGCCACATTTCCAGAATCTTCAACTTTGCCTCCCACGTTCTGTTATCCAACTATAAAACTGTATTAATATGTTACTACCATACAATTACAGAAATACAATCTGCACTTGGTAACATATTATGAATTGAGTAGTTATTTTCCAGAATGTAACACCTGATTTCCTAATATTCTACTATATAGGTAGCATGAACAACCTGTCAGAGTATCAAAATGTTGATAAATATGGATGTTTCTTAGGGAGGAACTCTTTCTACTTGTTTTGGGTTCATCAGTCTACCCTGAGCATACGCTGCACAATCAGCCTGTTTATGTGAAGAAGTGGCTGTATGTGAACATCTAATACACTTGCAACAGGCCAGACATCTTGCTCATGCCCCATCTTCTCCACAGAATAAATTCCACCACTGGAAAGTTATGGAGGCCACTGCTCCTGCTCTGCATGATGCAAGTATTCATATTGCTGAACAAGGTTTTCCTCATAGAACTGTAGGAATAATAAAGAAACATCTCAGGCAGGAAAGCCTTGATGTAGGGACAAGAGGGTCTTACAACATTCATTGAAGATTAGCATGTACCACCCAAAGAGAACATAAGCTGCAAATCACCGCAGGCTGGAAAGGAACCTCACTTCAATTGTGCTGCTTTCTACTCTATCCAGCTTGCTGTTTGCCATGCTGGAGACATGATCCTAGGCCAGGTGGATCTTTCATGCTCCCTAGTATGCCCTCAGGTTTACTCTTTGCTCTCAAGACTGGTTATGAACACAATCCTCTACCTCCCTTAGCATGTGGTGTAGTTGCTCTCCCAACTCCTTATAGGAAAACAACAGACTGGATATTAAGAAGAGGTTCTTTACTGAGAGGGTGGTCGGGCACTGGCACTGGCACAGGCTCCCCAGGGAAGTGGTCACAGCACCGAGCTTGGCTGAGTTCGAGAAGCGTCTGGATGACATGCTCGGTCATACGCTCTGACTTGGCTGGCCCGGTGTGGACCCAGGAGTTGGACTCAATGAGGCTTCTGGGTCCCTTCCAACTCAGGATATTCCATCATTCTAAGCTTTCCTTGCTTCTGTGCTTGTATTCTCCCACCCACAACCCAATAATGTCTCTTTGTCCAGCCCCAACTGAAGGAAAATGGTCAAAACAACTGAGCATCACAAGTCAGAGCATGCCTACCCAAATGGACTCAACAAGAGACAAAGGCAACTGATGAATCCAAACAAGAAAGACAGCCAAGATGCTTAACAAAACTATAAGGACTTTTGAATAAATATTGCAGTAGATTTATCAGCTCTGTGACATGTGAGGACACTGGTGCATTTAGCTTTCAGCGTGCTATACAATTAAAGAGCTTAGTCACTTTTTGGTAAATGGCTTGCTTCATTTTGATACACAAACTCATTTCAGTTAGGTTCTAGAACCTTGTTTAAAACAGCCTGATGCTTGTGTCTGAGGTCTTGTGCTGTCTGCACATGCTTCAGTGCACCCCTGGGTGTGAAATAAGCACTTTGTTATACTTCTGAAGATTCCTGTGTTGCTTCCAAAAGCTAACCATTAAATTCTGATTAAATATCACTGGCTGAGAATAAGGGGATGCTTTAGCAGTTCAATGTGTTGTAACTGCAATATACCACTCCAGGCTGTCATATCTGGGACTTTGAGAGCACTTCTCTGCTTTCATCAGCGACCAAATGACAAGAGGTTATTTGCTGAGGTCTACTGGCAGCTCGTAAGTTAACACATGTATCCCCTCAGTGATGGTCATAAGGAAAAGCTGCCATTTATAATCACAGCACTCATACGCTACCTGCTGTTCTGTAATTTACCACAGCTCTTCCAACAGATCTAAATCACAGTGACATTCAAGTATAATCAATCCTTCCTCATCTTCAAATCAAGCTTCTGCTCCATCTAGTCCATGAAAACTGTTCTTCAATGACTCCTTCCTAGGTAAGTTCCAGACCAGTATTAAATCCTTATTCTTCTTGATACACCAGTCACAAAGAAATAAATTACTTCTCTTCAAACTTCCCTTAAACCCTCTTTCCTAAAGACTCAAATGCCTCAACCAAGCAACACAATCTATATAAACTGAGCAACTGTTCTCAGCTTGATGGTGTTGCTGCTTCTGCTTTAGACCTGAAGAGGACCCTGGTGTCTCATCCATTTTTCCTACCTATCACCACTGTATAAAGGAAACTACTCTCTACAAACCTTGCTTCACCTAAGTCCTTAGATCATCATAGCTACACCACTACTACTATAAGCACCCTGACAGCAGACGGTGCTGGAACGCTGACAGGACATGAAAAGTGTCCTGATCTACTCGCACATAGGTATGGTCTCTTGTCTTTGATGATCTTTTATAGTGAATTTATACAGCCCCCAGCACAACAGCTTCCTGATTTACACCTGGAACTGAGCAACACAGACAATAAGTAACAGAAACAGTGTAATGGCAATGTCTGTGGAATACTTTGCTTTTAAAACTACTTTCCAAAGACACCCTACACATGATACTATATTCCCACTTTCTGGGTGGATTAGATACAAGCCTTGTCCAAACCTGATTAAAATCATCCTTGTGTGACTAAAACCTGCAGACCATATGAAGTGTAACACCATCATCTTGTAAAATTGTACAAAATGACTCCTTAAGCATTGTTTCAGGTTTTTTTTTGTTAAACAGCAAAATCTTAAGACGTGTTAGCAGGGGTGTGAAGTGCTAGTGTAGGTTACTACAGGAATAATACCTTGCTCCCTTGGTAATGCAGAGTTTGATTCAAAGACAAAGGAAGTGGAGATGTCAACGATGCTTACAGGGTCTGCATTACACTCACAGACATTACAGTTCAGGTAGGTCACTTTGCAGATCTTTGTGTTGAAACTGAT
This sequence comes from Zapornia atra, assembly GCA_013400835.1. Taxonomy (NCBI): domain Eukaryota; kingdom Metazoa; phylum Chordata; class Aves; order Gruiformes; family Rallidae; genus Zapornia; species Zapornia atra. The sequence continues at coordinate 374,588 of VZTU01013818.1, forward strand.
GAGAGGAGGTTTTTTCCTCATTCACATCAGAGATGATTACTACATGGAACCAACCTATTCTTTCCTAACCTTTAGGATTTTAAATTAAATTACAAGTTTTGATTGATAGGACCAGCATGCCAGCAAATGGAAAGTTATTGCCAGGCATATATAAATCCTTACATCATCGACTTAAAATATTTCAAGACTATGTTTAGGTCATCTTACAGTTATACAACAGAAACTGTCTATCAGAATTTTAATCACATTTCATAAGAGCTGGCAAAAGTATTCTCAAACATGTTTATCTCTTTATATTCTCATAATTTTCTGAACTTAATAGCAGAAACACATTACCATATTTATTCTAAGTTATTAGAATGACCAGTAACTTAGTTACTTTGACATTAGAAACATAAAATGTGAATCCTGTTTTAAAAAAATAGTGGTTCTATGATACAGGGACAGTATGAAGGATATTGATGCCTAGTTTGCAGATAAATCAGATTGCCAATGAGTTAACAAAATAAAGCTCAATAGGTAATGCACTTACTACATCCTAAAGCCATTAAACAGAATAAACCCAACTTCAGTTACTATGTTAGCTGAGTGTTTCAGGACCCGTCACAATTGTGTATTTCAGCAGAATGCATAAAGAAAATCTGTATCTTCTTATTAGCCATCTTGTAAAATTGCAATGTTGAAGTACTGAACAGTGGTGCCTTCATCTCAGTGGTGTGTATTTGTACAACGAGCTTAGGCACATTAACCACGTGAGGGTGACTAACTCAAAGATGAACAACAGAGCCCTTGTGTGCCCAGCACAGCTGGCACCGCCTGTATTATTTTAATCAAACACTGAAGACAATCTGTTTGTGAAGGAACCTGAGAAAGTTCTTAGGCACAGGTATAGTTTCTCTAGGATATGAGGGTTACCATAAGCTTAACACAAAAGTTACCATTGTTCATCTAGTAACTGAAATGAAATATGCCTCTTAAGCAGAACAAGTTCACATTATGTCTTCTGCAGCTGACCAAGTCTCAAAAAGTGCAGTAAGAGAGACAGACCCATGAATGGAAGGTGGTGAAAAGACAAAGAATACAAGGCAACAGGACACCTGTTACCAGAAATGGGTGAATGTCCCAGAGAAAGGTAGAGTGGGGCAGTGACACCTTTCACTCTTTAAAGACTGGGAAAAGGTGGCAGGGTAGCTAGTCACGTGCCCTAACCTCGACCTCCATCCAGAACCAGGCAAGTCCCCAGTAAAAATGGGAGCTTGTTTTGAGTTGTCAGAATAATAAGAGGAGTGGCTAGCTTATCTTTCTATTTCCAAGATGATACATTTTGGGATGGTATTGGTTTGTATTCCTAAATTTACCTCTGAAATTCTCTTTGGCCCTGATAAGAAACAGATCAGAACTGCTGAAGAGATTAAGATCAAAGAGAGGTGGTCACACTGCAAATATCTATACAGTCTCACACAGGCTGACTGTGAAAATGAAGTTTGATTAAAGGATGGCAGACGAGTGTTCACTTTGCCATTCCTCAGTGAGACACCCACCCACTTCCACCTGTGGGGAGGCAAAGAGAATGTTCTGGGTGTCCTGCTGGGTTTGCCTTATTTCCATGGTGCCTTGTGACACATTACATTTTTTCCTCACTGACTTACTATTTTTTGGCAGTTCATCAACTGTGATACTGGACACCTCTATGCTAAATGAAAACATCTGTCTTGATATTTACAGTGTATCTTACTGGTTTGTTTTCTGCAAGCAGGTACAGGTAACTTGTACTTCTGTTCACAGGGCACAGCTCTTCCAGAACACAGATTTCAGGCCCTAGGTGGTTTTTTGAATTAGGGCAGTGACTGTGTTCTTTATTTGCTAGTCTGTTCTATCTTCATTGTTATTCTAGCAGCAGGAATTAATCTGTGCAGAGGAATACAGATCTGAGGGAACAACAAACAGACTGTTTGTAGTAGCTCTACAGCTTCCATAATGACCACCCACACTTATTCTAACCCAATGGATTTGTAAACATAAAAAGCTTTTTTACCCTGCACAGTATCAGCTAAACTTGTGTCAGCAAAATACATTTTACTGACGCTTTTTTAACTTACAAATATATTTTTGCACTGGGACAGGCTGCCCAGGGGGGTTGTGGAGTCTCCTTCTCTGGAGATATTCCAGACCCGTCTGGATGCCTGTCTGTCCTAGGGAACCTGCTTTGGCAGGAGGGTTGGAATCAATGATATCTGGAGGTCCTTTCCAACCCCTACAATTCTGTGACTCTGATTCTGGTAAAGACAAATACAAATCATATTTAGGGAATACTCCCATGTTCTGAGATGGCCAAAGTGTTCAACCAGGTTTAGACTAAGTGTACCTTGCCACCTCAGAGAAGCACTGCATCACTGTTAGTGCCAAGCAATATGAGACACAAGCAGTCATGCCAAAGCAAGCTTAAGCCACGGATTAACCAGGAAGAGACCACATAGCAGTCGTCTTCTTCCTTCCAGGACTACACATGTTAGGACAAAGTTCTGCAAGTGTAGAGATTTGCCACAGTTGCCAATGTTTTAAAAATAGGTTTCATGGGGCATAGAAAAAACTAACTTCCACCCAGGAGGAATGGTGAAGATACCATCTACTTTCTCATGACAAAAACATTTTTAAAAACTTTATTCACCTTACTGACCATGTGCATCAAAAGCAGGGATCCCTGAATCTTCAACAGCCACTGTTCCAAGCCAAATACAATTTACAGCTACGTGTCATCCCCTCCAGAAATAATTTAGATAAAGGAATAAATTAATGCATACTCTTTATGACAGAAAGAGCCTGGCAGAAAGGCACACTGACACTAAGCTACTCCAGGGACGCTGCTGGAGACACAATGTTTAAATCTGCTTTTCTTCCCTTGATCCATGCTGAAAGCAAACTGTATTTTTTGCATTTACTGCTACTTCTGCTGAGACAACTGGAATTGGGAGGCTTCTTGGTACCGAGTCAGTGGCTGATTTCACCTCCCAAGATGGACACTGACATTCATGATACTGAAGCAATATGCTTCCTCCCTCTCTAGCACAGTCAGGGTTTCATGATGTTTTGAAGCATGAAAATTGATATCCCAAATATAGTTTTAAATACACAAGTGTGGAAGTTGTTATTAACCATATCATTGCCTAATTTTAAAAAACATTTTTAAATCACTTCTGTGATTTGTGGGCAGCTGCATCCATTTCATCTTCTCTGGCTTTTGTGTCTCTTTACCAAGGTACACTCTAAGATTAAAATAGAGGCACCTAAAGCTTTCTCATATATTGCTCATTATTTCGCCCCTCCCCACATGTTCACTTTCATCTTTAAGAGAGCTCTATTTCAAAATACTCCCAAATGAAAATATTTTTTCTTTTATTCACTGTCCTAGACCCTTCAAATTTCTATCATATCTGCTTTTGCTCACTTCATTTCAGAAACAGATTAAAGTATTCCAATAATTCATGAAACAACACGCCTTTACTAGAATCACCTGCTTTAATTTTTCATTGTTTTGCCCAGAAATGCACACTGTGCAAGTCTCTGCAAGTCTAAATTTCCTTCCTGACTAGCTGTGGTTAACTGGAAAATGAAAACTGTGTTGAATAATTTTTCATTACTTCTTAAGGTGGACTAACCATATTTCTTCTACAGAGACTTCATATTGTTTTGGGTTATATAATCATCTGGCTTTATTAGATAACAAATAATGTGTTCTGCAAATGGTGCATCTGTGCTTCCCAGACATCCTTTCTAAATAGTTAGCTTAAGTCCCAGGCAAATCCTTTTGTCATCCTGCTATAAACATCATCTTCTTCTGAAAGGAGAGCAGCTTTTTCTTGACATTTGAAAAAGCTGAATAGGCACATCTCGACTATATTGCAAAATAAAGTCGGATTCTGCAGCAGAAAACAAGTAAAAATCTGGGTTTTGCATGTAAGCATCCTCATATCTGGTAGCTGCAGCTACTGGCATCTACTTACACTCTCTTAAAGACCTTCTGTCCCCTACCCAGCAGTCTATGAAGTTTCAGATCCTCAGGTTCTTTCTTTCACCTAAGGCACTGTGACAGCACATGAAAAGCCATAAACCATATTTCTAGCCAATATCACTAGGAAGCTGGAAGCATCCTTCTCGTTTCTTGATATTTATCTCTATTGCAAACACATGCAAAACAGATTTGGAACATAACTAAAACCTCCATCAGCCATCTAACCAGTCTTCTCTCAATAGGGAATTTTCTAGTCTAAATGAACATAAGAACACTCACATGTGAATAAATCCCCCCAAAAATACAGCAAATGACACATTCCTAACACCCAAGAAGTCATGTTATTTGGAACTACGATTGCATATGAAATCATACCCACTACAGAAAAAAGGTCTGCCCAATATAGAAAAAAAAGGTCAAAAAATCACATTTGTTTTAATTTTAAATTGGTCAGTATTTATCTGAAGATTATTTTTTTTTTCCACTCTGGAAGACAAAGGTAAGGAACACATTCTCTTGAAGAGCTTACAGCTGTTATACATGACAAATCTACAAGTAAGCTGACAAAAGCAAGCATATTTACACATTAATTTTAAAATATTCCTAACTTTGGGTTCGCTCTAAATAGCAGCAGGTCTGATAAAACAGAGGAGATCTCAAGTGTGGAGTCTGACACTTAACCACCCAATTTAGTCCAAGGCTTCAAAGGGTTATTCAGAGCATTTAAGCAGAGACTAATTTTCTCTATCAAGGGAGGTTACCATTTTAACTTTAGGTGGCTAGCTTAGCTCCTTGTACGAGACTCTGTTAATACTTGTCTCTTACTCATGCTAGGTTGTAAAACTCAAATCAGAAAAAAAAAAATCTTCAAGAAGATTGGATGAGTGATCATGAAATCTCACCTGTATTTTGTGCAGGTAGAGTTTTGATGTGAAGGATCTGGTGGGTTAAGTGTGATTCTTGGCGAGACCTGAGCTGATAGCAAAAATCCCGAAGCTAGGATAATGAGTGCTACAGCAGTACCTAAAAATACAGATAAAGAACAATGTGATACTTCTCTCCAGAGCACATGAAATAATTTTCCATTGAACTGAACTATGCTTGGGAAAGCAAGGCACCCCATTACTATGCAAACAGCATTCTCTAAGGAGTTGTGATGAGAACCTAAAAAAAATAACCTTTGCTCCATTCACTTCTCGAATTAGGTCAGATATTAAAGTCAAGTGCATCAAGTTTAATGTCCAGATATTAAATTAATAGGTTAAAACATCTTTTTTTTTTTAATATGTGGAATTGAAGACTGCACAAATGAATGAGTATGTTCCTTTTGGTGTTGAAAATAATGCTGTAAAGGTAAAGTTTAACAGTAATTTCGAAATCATCATACTTCTTCCCACTCCCAGACTGGCAGGCTTTCCTGTAAAACAGATAACAGCATCAGCGCCTTCACGGACTCTACTTCCCTTGTGAAACAAGAAGAATTTGACTTTTCATTAAAAAATCTGCCATTTCTGATCTTATTTCAAAGAGCACATATACGTAACATCTGCTAGGAAAAAGCCCCCTGCCATCTATTTGCTCCTGTCCCCCTCCACAAATCCCTGGTACACAAGGGTGGCAAACGACAAGAGGGAAGATGGGATAAAAGGTTCATACTTTGTGCAACAGGCCATTGCTGTAACACTGCCCAGTTTCCCTACCTTATTTGTCACACACACAATATGCTCTGTTGATTTTAATGAATATTGATGTACTTCACTGCTTACAATACCACTGCAACTCTCCCAAACTCAGACTTATAAAACAAGTGCCAGATCCTGCACCTGGGGAGAGGCAACCCTGGCTGCACATACAGACTGGGGGATCAGATGCTGGAGGCCAGCCATGCTGAGAGGGATTTGGGGAGCGTGGCTGACAGCAAGTTAAACATGAGCCAGCAGTGTGCCCAGGCAGTCAGGAGGGCCAACTGCATCCTGGGGTGCATCAAGCACGGCGTTGCCAGCCCCAACAGAGGAGGGGATTGTCCTGCACCACACACCGCTGGTGCGGCCTCACCTCCAGTACTGGGTGCAGCTTTGGGTGCCACAGTACAAGAGGGACACAAAAATATTGGAGAACATCCAGAAGAGGGCTACAAGGATGGTGCAGGGTCTGGAGGAGAAGTCTTATGAGGAGAGGCTGAAGTGCATTGGTTTGTTCAGCCTGGAGAAAAGGAGGCTGAGGGGAGACCTCAGCGCTGTCTATGGCATCCTGATGGTGATCTCTCTTTGATGACCAGCAACAGAACCCAGGGGAACAGCATGAAACTGTGACAGGGGAGATTTAGGCTGGATATTAGGAAGAGGTGTTTTACTGAGAGGGTGGTCGGGCACTGGCACAGGCTCCCCAGGGAAGTGGTCACAGCCCTGAGCTTGCCTGAGTTTAAGAAGCGCCTGGACGACGCGCTCAGTCCCATGCTCTGACTTGGCTGGCCCTGTGTGGAGCCAGGAGTTGGACTTGATGATCCTTATGGGTCCCTTCCAGCTCAGGATAGTCTATGATTCTATGATTTACATCTTGCTACATAACAAGGCATCTAATTTTATGTTGCATAAAATACCCTGTACACCTAGTTGTATACTCACTGCTTATGTGGCATGTTTTATCTGAAAGGTCACACAGAACATTTATAGCTTGATCTATAGACTAGCAGTCCTAAAAATATAAAACTAGCTGTAACTTTGTGAGCTGGTTACTAATGATCTAATAAATTTATCCTCACCACACAAAATAGACTCACAAGCCACTGAAGCACATCCCAGTTAGAAGGCAGCATATGTTTAGAAGTGTGCAATGATAGAGCTCAAATGGTTGAGGGCAAATAAAGGATACTTTTTGCAATTGCAAAAACTCATCATCATCATCCCTTTTCTCTGCAAATTAGAAGCATGTACAGTAATGTTCTCAGAAATGCATCTGTGCAAACCTTTAGAAATGCCACTACATTAAAAACCATAACATGTCACTCTGGTAATCTTAAAGAATTTACACATCTGCTCTTTACTCTGCTGGGCAGAGGGAATGCTTAGGTAGTTCAGGGGTGGGTTCGATGGTGTTCTTAAAGAGAAAAGCTAGAGTTTCCTAGCAGGCAAACCCACTAAGTATGTGAAAAACTTTTTCTGAGATATAAATAATACCTAAAGTCCCCAGACTGGCATAATAAAATTATTCATTAATGTCTCTGTGCAGCAGCCACAGCCAATAGGCATGAATATGTATGGACTGCAGATGGCTGGACCACACATTTACCTGAACCAAAGCAACCAAGACTTTAAACTCAATCAGAGACTATAATGTGGAGAAAGCACCTACCCACCATGAAATGTGATTTCAGTTCATTCTATACGTGGCTCTGTACTGCTACAGCTAGTAGGTACTCTAATAATCCCTGTATTTCTGGGCTGGCTGGATATTGCACTAGATTTACTGTACTTTCAAAATGCCATAAACCAGACAAGCAAATATCTTTAGACAGGACCTATAATCTTATTTATGTTCATTCTAAATATGCTTTGTCTGTCTTTTAAGTTAACCAAATACACTAACACTCACTTCCAGTAGCTCTGTAAATGTCTTATTTATTTGGAAAAGTACTGAATATGTAAACTTGGCAGATGAAGTTTATTATACACATTAGTTTTGTAGGAAGTTTCTATGATGAACGAAAACAATGTAATTCCATACATCATTAGCTGAGAAAAAAAAAGGAGGAAGAAAAAAACAATAAGAAAAGAAATATCCTGAAGCTATTTTAGATCCTCTCTGTTTGAAAAAAGACACAAATAGTCCAATGCCCAAATACCACCATGCTTTCAAACCCACGACTTCTGAAGGGAAAAAGGAAAACACAAATAAAATGGATACTGCTGCAGTTGACAAAAGCCTGGCATGTTTCCCAATTAACAGCTCTGAAGAAAGGAATTAACTGAAGAAAAAGAGGAGCAAAATAAACATAAAGAAATGATACTGAGATACAGAATGAACGGGAAACTAAGAGGAATCAATAACTGCAGTAAAGACAACTAAAAAGGTGTGATTTTTTTTCCCTTTTGGCAGAAGCAGTTTACTGTAATTTTCCCAATGCTTCTCAATCTGTCTGAAAGGCTAAATTATTCTAAAGCAGTTAGTATTCTGAAAATTAGAAAGATACATTAAATTAAATGAAAAGTAAGTCTTTCCCAAATGTTTTCAGAAAGCAAGAAAAGCGGTGCACATTCACAAAATTTAATTACAGTATGTTGGCTTTTAATCAAAATATTAATGTTACTATCAGTTACTAGTGATTATTCTTGTAGGTTATCATCTAGCAAACATCAAATCAATTAACCTTCACCAAAGAAAACCCCACACCCATGAAGCAGAGGCAAAGTCAGTAGTTTTGTCTTCTTTTTACCTCATGGAAGACTGGGCCATGCCTGGCTTCTCCAAAGACCAGAGAAGCAGCTGGTAATAACTCAGTGTGAAAGTCAATGTCCTTAAAAACACAAACCAAAGTAGAGCCCTAAAGTGTTTAGAATATAAAGTTTATGCCATGAGAAAACTCATCATGGAAAACGAATCCATCAGCAGATTCAGTAATTATAATTTTATTAAACAGCCCTCTTGCTAAGGAAAACACATCATATCCACCACTACCTAGATCAGAGTGTCAAATGGTGCATCAAAGAAATTCTGAGTAGTACAGAGGGACGACACAGGATTTCATTACTGTCCTTGTTTGTATTTTCCTTAAGGAGGGACCGCAGGATAAAGAACACAGCCAGCAATGCAGCATGGATCAAGTGACCCTGTAGATTGACAGCCAGCAACTGACCAGAGAAGAAACATCATTTTAACCAACTACTTTGTGTCCAAACTTCAGAAACAAATAACCCTTCACTGTATTACGCTCCTTTATTAATTCCGTGTCTTAATTTCTACATCCACCTCTGTCCTGTTACTAATCTGCTTTGTAAGAGAAATTTGTACCTACATTTCAAGTGTGTGACTTTTGAACGTGTTAACCTGAGGCAAAAAGTGAAGAGTTTTGTGATGGCATGAAAAATCCATGTGGGAATCAAACCTATACAGCTGGCTCCAGATAAGCAATAAAATCCCAAGGGCCTGGCCAAACATATGAGATTACTGAGGCCAAATAAAGAAGCAAATAAACACTCCATTCCAGTAGAATATAAAGAAGTGGCAGCACCCAAGAACCAGTCATTCCAGTGCAGTGCCAGGAGAGACCCACTTTAGAAAAAGGGAAGAAAACAGGCAAGCATCACAGGGTAAATAAGGTACTGAACACAAGGAATGCTACAGGACTGCCTCTTTCTCCTCTGAAAGACTTGGCACTGGCTGGAGGCACAGAAGAACTTAATAGGGGACATGTATTTTGGAGGTAGACTGTGAAAATAGTAGCAGTTTGAGATTTTTCATTCTTTTTTTAAGGCATGAGGAACGTGCTTGTCTAATGTCTTCTGACATGAACACATTTCTGAACATGGTTCATGAAAAACACTTCAGGTTTCTTGGCTCAAATCAAAGTAATAACACAGCAAATACACATTTATTGTATCTTGCTATACCAAACTGCCTCCAAACTGTATTTTAATTTAGATTTGGGTAACTGTATCAAACCAGATGCAGCACTGTGCCATCATTGCCCTGTCTATATAAATGCATTCAAATACTGCGAGCGTAGATTAACTCCCATCCTTTGGGAACTGCAGATGGCCAGCAACTTGGCAGGTGGTCCCCCATTCTGCTGTGCTGCATTAACTAGAAGTTTGGATCCCTGACAGAAACCACAGAACAAAATATGGAGACATTAAACCTTCCCAGCTAAACACTTGTGAGCATTATTTCAAGAGGAGCAGGAACGGTTTCTCTTTTCCAAACCCTGTCCTTGGAAAGGGCAGGTATCAGGAGCAGGTACCAGTCAGTCACAGATCACCTCAACCCAAACGAGCATGTAATGCATGGGCAAGCAGGGATTTACTGGGTAAATGGTGGGATGCAGATGAGTATAGGCAAGACTGCTCGCTCTGCCTATTCTTGGTTCCAAGAGATGGCTACACAATGAGTTATGGTGTTTGAATATTTGGACAAAATGCAGAAATCCAGAATTCTTAGTATCTCACACAGGAGATGAATTAAAATCACAGTAGTGTAGGTAAGGTACTTTCTGCATTGTATTTGAGATGACTATGAAAAGAACCACATTACTTTTTAAAAGTGCTGCAATGGTTCTGCAATACTTTCTCTGGTAGTACTTGATGAGATGTTCTGAATTCCAATTAATGAGCCAGAAATAACACATCATATATACACACATGAGATTTAAACTGTGAAGGTCCAAGAATTTGATTCCCTATAGTGGAAAAAAAAAAAGTATAAAAAGCCAAATGAAAACATTGTCAAACATGGCTTGAAGAAGAAACAGCACCTGAGAAAATAACATGTTAAACATGTAATTTTTAAATTAGCCTTTAGCTGTGGTACTATACCACTAGCCTTGAAAAGCTTTGTGATTTCAGGGGCAAGATGGGGTCAACACTGTTACTGTAACGAGGACTACTCAGGTAAAATTAGCACTTGAAACTTTAGTTTCAATTTATTCATATAATTATGAGGAATATACAATTAAGCACTAATTGAGCACTCACCTGCTAAGCTACTGAGCGTAAGTTTCCGGCGCCCCATTCTTTCAACGAGCCAGACTCCCACCAGAGTAAAAATAAAGTTTATAAATGCTGTCAGAGCAGCCAGCCAGATTGCAAGCCTGTCATCTTCAACTCCTGACATCTGCAAAATGGTAGCACTGTAGTACCTGCGAACGGAGGGAGAGACAAATACAAACATCACTGATTTCAGTTTTTCAGATTGGCTCATGTTATAGTTTCTGATAATAAATCTAAAAAAAAAAAAAATCATTACAAATCTCAAGTGTGACCTCCTGCATAATGCAGCTGCAGACTGACACCCAATTACCCTGACAAATCAGGCATAACCAAGGCATAACTTGTACTTGACTAAGTTTTGACTGGAAGACATCAAGAGACGAATTGCCATTCTCATGGCTGTTTACATTCCCAATGGTCAATCATATTCTGCTAGAAATGAGGTTTGCATTTTTAATAGAAATGAATCTGGCTTTCAAATCCAGCTGTTGCTTTGTGCTCCATCTTTTTTTCTGCCAAAACATGCCAGACTTTAGCACTTTGTGTACTGTCTAGGGAAGGATAGCTCAAAAATCAAATAGGTTCTCACTCCCATTTAAGGTCACGCAGAACTCATCTATGGCATCCAACACACTGCAAGTGACACTTGCAACCTCCTGGTTTTAGGTTTTGCAGTTTTAGTTCCCTGAAGTTCCCTGAAGCTTTCTCTATTGTATAACTTTTGTCTTAATCATGAATACCCATCGCTATGAAATGCCTTAGCAACACGTCGCAGGGATGTGGATCTGCTCCCAATAGGAGCGCCTGACAGAAGTTTCTGTCTTCCTCTAAAAGAAAGCAACAGTTCCACATAAACAGTAACTCATAAATAAATCAACTGAGCAAAATGAAAGGGGAGGGAAACAAAAAGGAAGCCTTCTACCATTTTCTACAGAGATGAAATGAACACAGATATTGTGTCTGTGTTCTCAGCAAGAGCTAAATAAACCTTCAAGAAAACACACAAGTAGTTTTCTTCATGCTGCAGAAGTACTTTTCATCATCTTCTATCAATTTGAGTGAAAACCTGAATATTCAAGCCCTCAAATACCTAGCAGCCTGCAAGCTTTCACACAGTAATAACTATCAAAAATGTCAAAGCTCATTTCTTTTTTTTCCTGGTCAAAATGCAGTTTGCTTTAAACATCCCTTGATGTCTTAATGTCCAGATGTGTTATCCTCAGAAATTTTAGCCATCCACATTTTCTGTTCTAAGCATAGACCACTTTTTATTACAAATCAGTAATAGATAATCCACTTTTTATTACAAATCAATAATAGCTAATATGCTCAACCAACTACTTGCAAAAGTGCTTGAGCTATTTAAGACACTACAAGCCATAGATGGCTGTACATATGGTTGGATGTTACAGCCCTGCCCCTTGGCTACGACAAGGTATTTAGATCCTCCCAGCTCCACTCCACAGCTCTTCTTCCCCACATGTACCACCATTTGTGGCCATGCCTACACAACCACCTCACAGTGCAGCAGGAGAGGATCTCCAGAGTGGAACTGTTGGTACTGAGCACCCGATATCTACATACACATGGGATTTGAGGCCGGCTGCATGGTTTGCCTGCCCCTTGGCAACTGCAACACCTCAACTAGGCTCATTTAATCTCAAAAAGCTTCATACTTGGAAATCCCTGCAAGGGTGTAAATCTTTGAGAGATGAAGATCCATGAAGGATAGACACCATCTGAATTACAATGCTAATGTTAATGCGTCCTCACTTCTTAAGGCTCTCTAAATTAAATTGCTGTCAAAACTTACACCACACTGCACTGTTCTTGTCACCAAAATCATCCAGTCTCTGATTTCCCAATACCCACCCTGTCCTTTTCCTTCTTAAGGGTAGGAAAATAACAATAAATGTCAAGTCTTGGCCCGCTGACACCTACTATGAAAATCCTATTTACTTCCAGCAGATAAGGCTTCAGGAAGCCACGTTTAACCCCACACATCTAAATCCTCTCAAAATCCAATTCTACTGAGAAGTCAGAAATTGCCAGTTGTCAGCAGCAATGTATAGTGTGCTGATTCTATATGGTTAAAACAAACAAAAAAAATTACATAAAAGCTCACAGATGTCTACTGCCTGATATATACACACAGACACCTTCTGCCCCCAACATTCCTTCTGGCTGGTTATTACACACCCTGGTTATATATTCTCAACTCACTGTTTATCAATAAACAAACAATATATTTCATTTTTAAGGAAAACAAACCAGGGGAATTTAGATTCTTCAAATCCAAATGCCAAGGTACCAAGGCCTGGGTGCTGGGCAATGACGTTCATGTTTATTATGGCACAGCAATCAAATTTCAAAAATTTAAATGAACACTTGTATAGATTATAACAGCTACTAAATATATTTGCTTACACTTTCCTATTTTTGCATCCCCATTTTTCATACCAACCTGTGCAGCCCTAACTGCCTATTAAGAAACAAGATGACAGATCTTTGCAATTTCTTCCTGACAAGGAAAAAACCCAACCCTATGTGGCAGGAAAAGGTCAAGTTGTGATATTATACAACCACAGTGAATATTGTAGCTCCTGCAGGGAATGCAATTTCAGTGAGCAAGTTGTGTAGTCCTTGCTTATTTTATAAAATGTAAATTAAAATTACAAGAGCACATGAGCATCCTTGGAATTTTTGAGGAAGTACTGAAGAAAGCAAATAAATATGGACAGCTACAAAGCCACACAAAGAAATGGAGTCAGATGTATGCAGAAGAATATTGATAATTTCTGAGGATGCCAAAATTATCATAGAATCATAGGTTGGAAGGGACCCCAAGGACCATAGAGCTCCAACCCCCCTGCCACAGACAGGGCCACCAACCTCAGGCCTGGATCAAACCCAAGAAAATCCACAAAAAAAACCCTCCCTCATCTAGAAAGACTAATCATAGAATCATAGAATGGTCTGGGTTGGAAGGGACCCCAAGGATCACAGAGCTCCAACCCCCCTGACACAGGCCTGGATCTACACAAGGTTGCCCAGGGCCCCATCCAACCTGGCCTTGAACACCTCCAGGGACGGGGCATCCACCACCTCTCTGGGCAGCCTGTTCCAGCCCCTCACCACTCCTTCTGTAAAAAACTTCCCCCTAATATCTAATCTAAACTCTTCTATACAGAGTTGCTGTACATTAAAATAAAAGAAACTGAAACATTTCCACATTCAAGAATCATTAAGACTACTCCTTTGACTATACACTGAAAGTGCATATTACTGGAGGAAACGAAGCACCCCTAAACCTTTTCCTCCCCCTTCTCCTTTAAAGAGTCAGCATGTTATGAAAGCAATGACACCGATGTTTAAAGAAAAGCATTTCCCCCCCCTTCAAGCAGACCTTATAAACAATTCCAGATGCATCAGGGTTCCCAGGTTAGCTCATTCAGCAGAAAAGCAGCAGCCCACCATGCAAGGTTTTGTAGCACTCGAGCCAAAAAAGTGCCTGTTGATAAGCTGCCATCACAGCTTTGATTGCCCCCGCCTTTTGCGAGGGGCTGCTCCAGCCCATCTGTTTTATCAAGTCTACTCCAACAAAGTTCCCACCTTAACTTTTGTCAGCCTTTTTCTACAAGAGTTTGTAATTCTTGTACAATTAATGAATAAATTTAAGGAACTCAGAAGTGCCTTTCAACATCTTGAAAACATTTACATTTTTGCTCCTAAGAAAACCAAACCAGAGTACTCTGGTGCTGCTTTGCAAGGGCTTGCTAACATTTTCTAGCACAATACTTTGGAAATCACTGTCCAACCAGCCAAACTACTCAGTTCAAGAAAATCAGACCCTAGAGATAATGAAACCATCTACTTTTTTTTTTCCTCAATGCAACTGAAATAAGATGAAATGGCAATAAGTACAATACCAAGAAGCAAATAGTTAAATATTGAAGAAAATCTAAAATGGTGGTAATGTTGACAGATTTACATGCTCTTTTTCTGCCATTCTGCATAAAGATCTCCTTCTGCTCCATCAGTTTATTGCATGTTACATTTACTGGACTGAAACACACAAAAATATTCATAAAACATGCTCCACATTCACAAAATTGTCTTTCATTAACACTTTCAACCTGTTACTCTTCTCCCTGAGGAATTACTAAAGCTTACTCACATCAAGTTTGGCAGTTTCCAGCACAGGAAACTGCATTAGATATGCCCAGGCTGGGCCAGACGTGCAGTGTTACCCAGGCAAGGTACTGAGGGTGCTGCAGCTTCCCTGGCCCTGTGCAGCACAGCTGCTACAAAGGGGGAGCTGGGTCCCAACCTTCTCCTGCCCATAGCCCCGACTAGAGCGACTCATGCTGCTAAGCATGACAAAGCAGAGTCATTTAAAACCAGCAGTATGTTACAGCATCTACGAACACAGAATGCAGAGTCTTGTCCCCCAGCTGATTTTCAAAGTGGTGAAAGGTTCAGTTGGGAAGTGGCAAGTCCACATTTTCAGGTACAGATGCTTGCAGGCTGGCTATGATGCCAGCTATCAAGCCGCATTGATATGAGACTCTGTCAACATCAACTGGGAAGCTGCACCATTTAGAAAGGCACCACCTTGCAAAAAAACATCTGAGGGGACTGATGCCAACACAAACCTCACATTGATTTGAACAAAAGGGCACCAGTCAACTTACATGTCTTTGAATTCGTTTCACGTTTCTCCCCTTTTTCAAACTACCACACACCCCTGTGAATACAGCTGTAGTGCTCTCCAAGATAGCTCATTGTACTGACACACGCTTTGAGCATATGTATATTATGAGGAGAACAGGTAAAGCTGTCCTTAACATTTCACCTTTGGGCGACAGAAAACCACGTTGGTTTACATGTTGCTCACCTGAATAGTAACAATCCATGCAACACAGAACCTCTGCTGCGATGCAGTGCTCAGAGGTGGCTGGCTTAGCTTGCTGCATCCCACTCGCTGCAGGTGGAGGAGATGGGCAAAGACCCCACCCAGGCTTTTACATACAGGTCCTGAATCATCCCACCCACTCAAAGGCCTGATGTGAATTTGCACACGATGTACTTTTGCTGGGAAGTGAAAATGAATTTGTAGAACAGTACTACTGCTATTAACCGCGTTTAATCCTGCAAATGTACATGTCTTCCCCTTTAGTCTTTTGTTTACAGCCTAAACACAACAATCATTGTGTCTAAAGATTCAGAGGTGCTCAAGAAACAACCAAGCACAAGCCAGGAAACTCCCACTGGAATTACCGCTGCAGGAAAAAGGTCAGGCACATCAAGAAACTGCAGTTTAGTGAAAAGTGGACTACAGAAGTTTGAAAGGAGCTTCTAGAGCCAAAGAGGCTTGTCAAATGAGCAAGCTTGCATCTGCCTGTCCCACCATTTACAGTTACAAAAGGGATTTAATCAAAAAGGTTTAAGCTGTCACTTTCATCACTAAAGGCCTGCAGAATTACCATGGCTTAACCAATATGTTAAAATGTGGCAACTCATCTGTGTAGATGAATTCACAGAAAACAGCAGGAGAAAAGCAAGAGCAGCATATGGGGAATTAGATGCCTACGTACTGGAAATGAAAACAAAATAGGAAGAAGTTGATCTATCTGCAAGGAGCCAAAGGCAGCAGATGCTCCAAGGTGTGGAGGCTCTTCAACAGGAGGGATGCTATGGCCCTGCTAAACACCATATGAAGTCTGGGGAAGGGAAACAGGCACATTGGCAAGGTGCTATAGAAGCAGCAAAGTAAAAATATCCTTTAGTTAGATTTGTTTGAAATAAGGATTGCAGAGCAATATAGCAGCGTTTGATGATGTAATTGGAGCACTGGATAGTGTGGTTTAAGTTCCTAGTTTCATATTCTGCTCACCACAGTGATAAGGGAGATGTGGCCATTTCCACTCACAAAGGCTGCATTCTGAGCAACCGTGGACACCAGTATGGAGACCTGGGCAGTTACTGAAACTCTGCTGCTTCCCTGACTACACCTCTAACCATATCTGCCTGATCTCTTACCTTGCTTTTTAAACTCCCTGCTTGACCAAGGAGATTGGACAAGGTAACCTCTAGAGGTCCCTTCCATCCTCAAACAGTCCTTCATTCTGTGAAACACAATTTTGATCTGAACTCCCATAATGAGCAATATTGATATCAATAGTAGCACTGATATTATGAAATAATGTCTGAGCACAGAGCTACTTTTCCATGGGAATTACCTTTGTCAGAGAAAACGTTCTTGATGCTGACTCTCCATTAGCTATGGATAATGAAAATTGCAAGTCACAGAAAGGATAAGACTAAACCTTATCTTTGACATTTAGACTTACAATAAAGTTGATCACAAAAAGCTGCAAAAATCCATTTCATCACTATAATTTGGCAACAGTCCCAGGACTATCACATTAGTCAGTTCACAGCCTTTAGATTCCTTAAAAAACCCCAAACTTGAAAACATCAACTGTTAAGTTGCAAAAGAGAGTATCCAACAATCTCAACAACCCTCTGACATCCTGTATGGTGACAGACAGGGCAAACCTGTAGAGTCAAAACAGTTCTCTCAAGTTGTGTGCAATCCCCTCACAGTCTCTGCTCTCCTCTAATCCAACTTAATTGTAAACATTTTAGTCACCTTTTAATTTACTTAATTTTTGAAAGTTATGCAGACAGCCTCTTGCTTGAAATCATACGAACTGATTGCTTTCCCCTTTAGCACATGTATCACCATCCTTCCACTCCTATTTTTAAAACGTACCTTATGACCTACAGTAGTGCCCCACTGCAGGCTGGCAGCACACAAACCAAGGTGTCTTGCTCTGCACAAGACTCTTTCAGTGCCAGTCCCACCTGTAGGACACCCTGCTCTTCTCTAAAATAGCAACAGCTACTATCTTCCAAAATATGAGTAAATCTGATTTCATCTTCTGCATTTAAAAATCACAGAGAATGTAACCAATGATATTTATACAAGGGAATATTGTATGTTTAAATACATATGACTCCATGTGCAATTCTATACTCACAGAAAATTTGTGGCTAACACTCTGGGAAACGCAACACATCTTGTTTTACTTCACATGACGTGTTGCTTCAGCAGGGCAGCAAGGGAAACACTGTCCTATCTGCTGTTGTCTTTCAAAGATACCTAATTATAATGTTAATTAATTGTAAGACATTGCTGTTTGTGCACATCAGCAGCATCTTTTGTGGCAGAGATGACATGGGCCCGTGTGACAATGTACAACCAAAAAGTCTTTATCATCTACCTACTGGACATCAGAAAGACCCTTCCAGCTCATCAGGTCCTAAGGCAGCCAGACCTCAGCAATAAAACAAAACTCCTAGATACACATACCTCTATTTTCAGGTTAAGGGGGCAAAATATCTAAGGACTAGATCCTGAAATCTTCCTGAAACCTGCTCATTCATAGCACACTCTGCTGCATTACAGGACCCCGATTTAAGAGCAACAGTTGAATATTCTTTCCTGTTCTTCTACGTCTGAAGTCCCAAAGCTCTCTCTGAGGAAAAGGTTGCTATATCATCTCAAAGTCTGTACTGGAGTTTCCAAAATGAGTGCCTGGGAAGCAAGCTGGGGTACTGCCAAAGTATGCTTACCTATTGTAGGTATACCTTCAAATTGCCCATTAAGCAGTAATGATGCATTGAGTTTTAAATGTTTCCAGTGTAGAGTGAAATGACATTGTGATTGCCACTTATTAAAGACAGGATTTTTTGATAATAATAAAAAACCCTCAGCATTTGGGACTGTTTAACATATAACTCTATACACCCAATAGGTTCTCTGATTCAACATGTTATCCATGTGCAAGGCACATGAATTAGTTTTAAGGATTACCATTTAATTATGTTAAGAAAACACATGATTTTTTTTAATTGTTCCAAGAGACTAAATTCTATAGCTATTAAGCAAAGTAAGCGTACTGGTGTTTGACAGGGATTAAAAATACCTTTAAATACTTAAAATCACAAAGACACACAAAGGGATTTCCTTCCCTAATTTAACAGGATACTGTCACACAGCTATTGGGTCACTTGAAAATACTGCTGCAGTATCTGCTGTAAGAGTGGAGAAAAATTCCTTTTCATGGTTGGGTTGTGGGGTTGGGCTTTTTTTGCTTATTTTCTCTGTACCACATACATCTTTGTACACAGTAAAAGTGTTTTTCATGCTCAGTTATTTCACCCCTTTATGTGGTTCCTGCACAGGTCTCACCTGAAGCTCTGTGGGAGGGAAATTGTTTTCTTCTTCGTAGTAGGAAAATGATAAAATACAAGGAAGAGTTAGAGCTATTATTTTAAAATAATAATACAAAACTCCTACATAAGACTGTAAAATCTGTAACAGACAAAGCGCTCCGTAAATTTGAGGACAGAACCCTGTAGTTAAATCCATTGAAGAAGTAGGTTGAATTTAGCTGGAGAAGTAAATTGAAGAGTAACAGGCAGAGCTGGAAATTACAAGACAGCACTGGGAGGAACAAAGTCTTGACCATTCTCATCCTCTGGCCAAAACGGAGATGCAGTTTCCAGCACAGAACAAATGGGTTGGACTCCATACCACCTCCATGCTTAGCACTGCAACAAAAGGCAAGGGAACGTCAACTTTTGCACCTTCACTGTCTTCTCTCAATATATAAATATCTAACTCTTCAACACAACACTTATGGAAGGAAAATAGCCACCATCACTCTAATTCACAAACAGAGACCACTGAGGCTTTTGGGAAGAGGAGCAAGACATAACTATTAGCAGTTATCCACCAGTACTACCTGCAGCAGAATAATGACACTCCAGAGTCTCACTACAGATAAGTGCTCTCTGCAAATTAATAAATATAAAAGAAGGGAAAGAAAATCCCCCAGGTGTTTCACAAAATATACCTTGTTCAATTATTCATTTATTCTGACAACTTCAGCTTAATTTAAATTATGTTTAATATTCCACAGTATTCTAATGCTGCAAAGCACTAATGCTTGCCATAAGCTGCCTGGGATCCCCAGAACCAAAAATCAGTCCTCATTAAAATCAATAGACTTGGTAAATATACATAGCATTTGAACAATGTTGCAAACAAAGGGACTAAATACCCTACGATCTCACTGTAAGAGCCAGGAGTTAGTAAACTGGGAGTAATGGGATCTTGAAAGGTAATGAAAAAACCCCTCAAAAACCAGGCTGGCTGTTGAACCTAGTTCAGGGATGCATTCTCAAGAAAGACCAAGCTTCTGTGCTATTTATGTTTTGAGAAAAAAAATTACTACTTCTAATTTTTACTTACGAATAACAAAAATATAGTATCACAATTTAACCGTAACTTTTCACCCATGGTTTAGTATCTGAATGGAATCACACTAAACTTCCCAAACTTCCCTTCCAGGCAGGCAAAAGGAAAATCAGATGTTAATAAATGCACTACGAAGTGATTAAAAAAATGTAATTTCAGCATTTCTTGCAGGATCTGATCTTTCAGTCACTATTCAGCTAAGGAAAAAAAAGTGGATTTTTTTCAAGCACAGCAAGGCAAAGTGTCATTCAGTTTGCACAGCACTTCTTTTCAGATAGTACATCTTCAAAATATTGCACCTGCAGTTCTTTTATTCACCCCCACAGGGTCAGGTTCCCCACATATGCTTTGCAGAGCTCTATATAGGGCATCTTTAAATAACTCTGTTGGTGGAGCTTCCTGAGGAAACCATTTCACATTTTATTAGACAGCCTAAAGGTACCATACTGTCTCACCTACCGCAGGAGTATCTGAGCTTTCTTTTTTTTTAAACATTTTTCCTAATTATAAACCATATTATTCTAAATATGCATGTATTAGTCATCATTTCAATCTATACAAAAGGGAACCACATTAAAAAAAGTCCATTTAAAAATAGCCCTTTCCATGGCTGAGATACGTGACTCAATCCTGAGAGCATCATCCCCAGCGTTCCCCTTAGCAACAAATTCATTAATATACATACATGTACGTTCTTGTAGAAGGACATAAGCATTACGCAACTACTTGGGAGAATGCAGCTAGCTCAGAGTGATTAGACAGGATTTAGGGCATACAAATGGCATCTCTTATTTTCTGCCAAGCCTTCAAAGACCATGGTACTGTAGACACCAGAGATGGCACTGCATCCACACAGTGAAGACAGGTAGTAGGGACTTCTAAGCTGCAGAATACACATGAAGTAAATGAATCGTAGCGTTATAAAGTGAGAAACTCCTAATTTGACCTTTAATGGTGTAATGAAATATGACACAATCTTTACAGATATGACCACATCACCACCCATTTACTCTGCTACTGATTCCAGCTTTCTGTTCACTGAGCCCTGTGGTGGTCTGAACCCTCATGATCAGACCAGGTCCTGCCCCTTTTCTTCTGTCCCAGCAGCACTGTTACGGTCCTACTACCTTATCATACCACCCCCACTCTTTGCTTGGAGCAAATTCTGGGATCTCATAATTTCTAAATCCTTCACCTTGCACTTCTGCTATTCACTTAAAAACTTTTAAAATGCAATTTAAAAACCAAACAACACCCCCATATTCACCACCCCCCAAAAAAACCCCCAGCAAATCAGCCCAAAATAATGCCCTCCTTTACTCCTCCAATTCTTGTATTTCCTAGTAAGGGTATCTCTTATTAATATTCTATCCTCTTCAATTTTAATTAGAAGATGTTGCATTAATAATGTTTATCTTGCACAAGTTGGCATTTTTAGAGTTCAACCCATGAGAATGATTGTAATGAATTCTTGATAAGAATTCATTAAACTGGTCTAAACTAGCAAATAGGTCACTATTCATCTCCTGATTACCAAGAAAAAATTAACAGAGACATCATAAAGCCTTTGTGGCTATCTATCTATCTATTTATTTATTTTAGGATACTGATTGACCTTCTAATGCAGTTTTACTAAGAACTTTTAAACCCAAGTCTTGCCTATTTTGTAGAAATCAATCAATTGCTGTATCAAAGCTCTTTTCTCTGATCACTGAACTACACACTAGTGTCAACTTTAAACTTGAGGAAGCCCACAACTGCCCTTCAGCTTCCTTCCATTGCACAATTATCAAACCCAAGTGGACTCTGCCTGTTACGAGCAGTGAGGCAGCTCAAAGTCAACAGGAAATCCTCTACTGTCTTACAGCCTTTGGGTTTCTTTGGATCAGGTTTCAAACACTTTAACACAACATCCCTATCCCTCCAGATGAACAACTGTCAGGCCAGACAACAGGCTGCCCTTCTGGAAAGGCAAGAAGATGCACAAAGGCAAAAACTAATTTAACCAGAAGTTAGGCTACTGGGACGACTGACTGTCAAGGGATTTCAGCAATGAAAACAGAAAAATGTATAACCAATAGCAGAACATATTGCTGGGGACACAGGGTTGGACAACGGACAGCAGAAATGAGAAAGTCAACAGCTGACAACCCAGCAAGGAAAAACTCATCTGTAAAGTAAGTGAGGTTGACAAAGGCTTTGGCTCATGGTGCAAGGTGGAAGCGCCCGAGCACACAGACACACAGCCAGTGCTGTGCCACAGAAGCCTCCAGCATCCCTATAGTGCTAGGGAGGAGCTCTTGAAGCTTCTGTGATGACCCAAACACACGCACCCAATGACGCCGGGATAAATGACAGAAGCCTACATGACAGAAGCCTACTTGCAGGATGTTGCAGTAAATACACATTTTCTTCTCCTTCTGAATTGGTCTATTACAGCACCACACATAATAATAATTAAATCAAAATAAAATCTATTGGCACTGATCCCACAGTCATTCAGGGAGAACTCCGTGATGAGCAATGAGGAATAACAGCGTGCATATGTGCATATGAGTACACCATTGCTGCAGTCACTACTGGGCACAATGCCCTTACTAGTAACAATTTTAAGCATATGTCCTATGTAAGGAATAAAAAAAAAAATAGTTCTGGGAAATAACTGGCACAAAAGTCCTCCCTGGACTCAAACGCACAGATGCACCCACATTATCAACTGTTATTTCAGAGCTGTTTAAAAAACAAACCTAAAAGAGTAATTCTGGAGTGACACCATCTGAGCTCATTATTCATGGTGGCAGATGAGATCCTTTTTTAGAGTACTGGATTTGGCAAAAATATCCTAAGTTGACAACCTCAACTGACCATCCTAAATCTGCATTCGGGAACTTGTATTTTTAGATGTTTCTGGCAGCAAATAACGTGAAATTGCAACTGTTCAGTGTCTTTTTAAATTCATGCCACTCACTTGTGGTGCTTCAAATTGAGATTTCTAAATCCAATCTCAGGTTTGAATATTCATATAATCAAACATCACCCTCGCAATACATTTCAGACCTACAGTGCACACAGACAAGGTCTCGACAGACTTGTATTTTCTCCTTCCTTAGAAAACAAAATTAATTGCACAGCAAACTTCAATGCATGCAGTGCGAATATTAATTTGGCAGTGTCTGCTTCTATTACACACAGGTTTTTTTCTGTTGTCTTTTGTCCCATCTGTTCCAGCAGAGCAAGAAGAAAATCATGGCAGACCCAAAAAATTCCTTGGAGCAATATCACCAATGTACACAGATGATTTTTTTTTTTTTTTCCTTTCACGTTCAGGATGGGTAAAACCTCAGATGTGATGTTCACATAGCATATAAATGACAATCAGAAAACCAAAGGGGTTTATTTCTGATGTTTGAATGATTAAACTATCTGAATGCAGCATCTAACTGCTGCTTTGACATTTTCTCTTCACTTTCAACAGGAAAAAATTGCCTGAACAGCCTAGTTCTTTGCCTCTCACTTACTACCAAGTAATCTGCAAGCATCCCCGGTATGCATCCCTGCATTTCTGCCACCAAGCAAAGCATCAGCCTCAAGTTCTGATGCTCTAACCTAAGGTTCTCAAGTTAGACCTCTTCCTACTCACATTGTTTTGCTCAGTGCCCTAAATATGCTTTGTGGAGATGCTCTGCTTAGAGGAGAGAAGAACTGGTTTCTAATTTCCAGGCTAAAATGTTTAATACAAAGAGTAACACCATTGGCTGGAAAGAGCCAGAAAACACTTTCAGAACCAAATCTGGAGAATCACTTGCACAAGCTGAGCTCCTTTCAACAACTGTGCCTCAGCTGGTGCGCTGGGCACCCGAATGGCCAAGTCCCTTAAAGTGACACTTCTGCCTTCTTCTGAAAGACCTGCCCTAGGTTAGACACCTCACTCTGAAAGGCGATTCATGGCTGAAAATGCAAGTGGAGACAGATATCACCCCACTTTAGAGAGAGCTATTTCACCCCGCCACCTCCTACAACACGGCTCCCGGTCCTCTGGTCACTGACCTTTGTGAACCCCTTCACAAACACCTCTGTACACTCCTGTTCTGTGTGAAGACCCCAGGAACTTTACCTGAGGAAACGGAATTTACTCATTCCTCCAAGGATTTACATCTTAGCTTGTAATTTCTTGTTATGTGGGTGCAACTACGTTTTTCCACTGCTGTGAAGTTTGTGACTTCTGCACCAGCAGCCATTCATAAATGCTAAGTAGAATTATTATCACTCTTTGGATGCAATGAGAAAGTTAAAATAGCTATGAAACAGACCTTTAGCAGAGGACTCCGATGTGTTTCTAATGTACTGTGAAAAATAAAACTCTACTTAGAAAAGCACTGAATGGCTATTTTGGGATTTTCTGTTTCAACACAGCCTGCACAATGAAAGCGAGGTGCTGTGAATGCCCCACCTATTTAAGAGGACAAACTCATTTCTCTCTTCTTCAAAATGAAATGTACTTATTAAGCATCACATCACAATGATTAGAGATTTATAAAACACTGAGAAGACTAACGTAAGAAAGAGTTAAAGGCTGATTTAACAGTATTAGATTCTCTGCAGTGCCTTTTAATCTGTCGACCATATGACAGGCAATAGATGTGTTTGATAATCACAAGAGCATGTTATACACTGTATGTTGCTATTCGACAGGGAAATTTTGTTCTAAATTTATATAGACAATTTAAAAGTTGTTCTTATGCGCCTTAACCACAAAGAAGAGAATTTACTGCTTTTACCATGTGTACTATTCAGTATTAAGTGCACATGCCACTGTTTACTGTTACATGTTATGCACATTTACATATACTTTGAATTTAAAATTCAGTGAAGCTGCTAGAAAGCACATGTAAAAAATTTAAAACGAAATGGCATGAAAATCTCTAACACAAGGTCAGTAAATAGCTGAAAATATTCTATGCTAGGTACTTTAAATAGTCTCTTTGGAAACTACACTTCCACTTCTCTCTGAAATAATCACTATTACTTGTGGACACCCAGCAGAGGATAGATACAGAACGCTCTTCGTGTTTAACTGCGTCAAACAATTACTTTCCATATCAGCTGCGTGTTTTCCTGTGTTGCCTCTTTCATGTTTATCATTTCCTTGTTGCAACTAATTAAGTTGCCAAGTTTTAAATCCCTGGCAGTTTCAGACTAATTATTCTATGCTCAAGGACAGCTTGACTACATATAATTTATGTTCTCTGCCTTTCAGAGTTCATTGGGTGATCTCAAGGCCAAAATCAAAAATCTAAACTTTAATCCCAGTTCTATGATTTTGTAACCTTGGATATATCATTTCATCCCTTTGCAGCTGTAAAAGTTTTTTAAATACCTGTTCCACACTTCTTCTATGTGGATAATATTTGGAAACAAGTGGAAAAGAGAAAGAAAGCAAAGGTAGGTGTTGATCAGTTCTCCTAATGCTCACCAGAACTACGCCGTGGAGGCATTCACTATAGTACAGGAATATGCTGAACAGCACCAGTGATCTCAAAAATGGAGAGGTGAAGACTAAGACCTTTTTTTTCAGGGCAATGAAAACAAAATCTGATGGAAAACCGTTTTTTGCTACATTTCAGACTCCAAGAATACTGTCAAGATCATCTAACACTCCACATGAGGAGCCTCTTCTGCAAAGGAGGGACTGGCTCTGTTTAGAAGATAGCTTGCAACCATCCTCAACAAAACTTTAGCACTGATCTCCTCAAGTGACAAGTACTTGAAAGAAAGGCTTCAAACAGATACACCACTACAAGCACTAAGCGTTGCACTTGGCAAACACTAATTACAAAAGCAAAGTGAAGAAAAACTAAAACATTCTTTTTTAATTAAAGAAATGGAAAGAAGATATGAGGAAGAATAATTCCTTTCATTGCATATTAATTCCACAATTTAATGAAAAATTAAT
Source organism: Zapornia atra (assembly GCA_013400835.1). Classification (NCBI taxonomy): domain Eukaryota; kingdom Metazoa; phylum Chordata; class Aves; order Gruiformes; family Rallidae; genus Zapornia; species Zapornia atra. Next base: position 400,582 of record VZTU01013818.1, read on the forward strand.
CTAATCGTAACCTCAATACAGAATCTGTTTTATATCCACCAATGTACTAACACACTGGAAATCAATTTAACGTCCCAAACAGTAACACCTCAGGTTACACAATTCTCAGACAGCTACAGAACAAGGGGCCTCAGTGGGAGGCAGAATACTCTGCTGTAAGATTTATTATGCAGACCTTAGTATGATGATGGGGCCCTGGGATTTCCCATGTTAGTGCTCATCCACCACATCAGGGGTACATTACAACAATAACAAGATTCAACAGCGCTGAAAGTAAACACTTTAAAATGCAGGCAGCCTGCTGCAAGTTATTGTAGGAATTTATCCTCTTGCAGCTCTAACATCATTTGAAAACAGGAAAAACCTGATTTCTGATAGTCCCAAAACAGGTGAGAGTACTGAACTAGACCACAGGAAAAGGAAAAAACAACATATGAGAAGAAGCTGAGGGAGGCAGGTGTACATAGTCTAGAAAAGACTAAAGGCATTTTCCACAACCTAACCAGAGACACTAATGGAGTCAGTCTCAATCACAACTGCCAAAAGCTGCTAGAAGTGAAATTCCAGTTGAAAATAAGAGAAAAAAGATCCTCACCATGAGAACGGTTAAGGACCAAAGCGGATTGCCCAGGGGGGCTGAATCCATCCTTGCAACTGGGTAAAAACTCTGAGCAACCCAATCTAACTTTGCAGGTAGCTCTACTTGGAACAGAGAGGTAGATCAGAAGATCTCTAGATGTTCCTCTATTACACACTACAAGTTACCCCAATAGCTAAAGGCTGCTCTAGTCATATTCACAATCAGACATCTAAGACACATGAAGGACATTTCTAACTTTCTTGAGATTCATCTAAAAGAAAGAACCAATTCTGCACTATTGTAGGAAACCACAATGCACTTCATAAAAGCAGTTGAGCTCCATAATCATCCTTTTCCAGCAGTTAGGAACTGTCTTTGGATGTCAAGCCCATCATTATTATCATCAGTGACAATGAATCCTAACTTTGTTTCAATTTTATTAGCAAAAGGAAACCTTTTGCACTAAGGTCTATAACAAGAATACTAAATAAGGCAAAATTAATTAGTCTTTCCAGTACAGTACCTCTTCTCACAACCTTCTGTCACATCATCTTTGCTTAGACCTTATACTCTTGCACGATGCCAATATTCTTGAACTTAAACTGAACTAAGAATTTTTTACTGTGAAAAACCACCAAAATTTCCCAGATAAACGAAATTTTCAGTATTTTCTTGTTCTAAAAAAACCCACTTATTTATTCAAAGAATAGTAAGTATCTTGTTGGTGTACAGCTTGATTTTCCTTTGTTAAATCAATGCATTGTATCCTATTTATTCCATTTTACTTCACCCAATTATTCTTCATACTTCAATTTTTCTTTAGTTGATTGCACTCCTCCTGTATTCAGCTACTACTCTATTGTAATTTTAAACTGTGATCTCCTGAAACAGGAGCTGTCCCCTTCTGTTCTATATTTCTACACCACTTAGTGCAGCACTGTCCCACTCCACAAGCAAGCCTTTAAGATGCAACAGTAATACAAAGATGTTTTATTAGGCTTGAGGCTGACCACCACAAAAACATCTGGTTTTCCCACCATTTAATGAAACAATTCTACATTTTCATGTATTCATATGCAAACAGTACAGTTTGCTGCTAATGGATATAATGTTCTCTTGATTCAGCTATTACTGGGCTAGGGAAGGAAAAACCCAATGTACCTTTTCAAGACTTTCAGGAAATGACATATCAGTTATTCTTTTTTTTAACAATAGCAAGAATGTAAAATATAACATAATGTATGCAGAAAGCCAGAAAAGGCAACCATTCAAATGAGTGAAATCAGAGAAGAAGAAAACCAGTCCTATCTATTGCTGCAGTGTGAACAATGAAGAGTGAAGATGGCTATGCCATCACCTTCTGCACACAATGAATTGTGTTTTACCCAGAAATTGATTTTATACATCTTTTTCATCACTCTGACTCAGTGGGTAAAAACAAACAGCAACCTACAAAAGATTTGTTTAGAACAGTCTTTACAGGTTTGCCTTAATAAGGTATTGAATACCAAACACCACAATATCACCTTAGTTCTCTTACGCAGGCAAAGGTAATTCACCTCCAGCACTTTTCCAAGTACTCTACCTGTTTGAGTACAATCTAAGAAAATGAATGGCAAAAGCATGTTACCAAAAATGCACAGAATAACTTTGACTCTTTCTTCTGCTCTTTGCTGTTTCTTTTTTTTTTGTCAGTGATGATGATCTGTGCACTTGTAGACTGCAATGTCTAAACAAACTCCTTCTGGTTTATATTCACACTTCAACCAGTAGTTTCTGCTGAACTGATTATCTGGTGAATACTTACCATTTCTTCTTAGAACAGGTTACATGGAAATCAGGATGAAAGTTTTATTAGGATATATTAATAGAACTGTATAAAAACCCGAGTGAGAATATGGATGAAATTCTGCTACCAGATGCCTTGTTAAGGTCTCTAGAGAAAGCCAGCCTTCTTGACAAGTTTAATTTAAATCCCACAGCTGGGATTTTGCTTGAAAATGTCACATTGAACAAAAATTTACTTTACATTTGAGAATTTCCATGACAGGTATCTAGAGAACTTAGGGGCATACAAGAATTTGAACTGAAATATTTTAATGAAGTAGCAATTACAGGGCAACAGGCATCAACTTTCAGATAAAGTCAATTCCCCCCAAAGGTCCTTTTAAAATAGCAAGCTTGACTAGAAACTGCAACTCAACCTGACAGCCCAGCTGATGGAAGATGACTGCCTTCATGACGTTCAAGACAGATGATTTACTGTTTCACAAAGGACTCTGCATCAGACAATTGAGGACTATGACTATGTATCCTTGTGCATCAGCTCTCTTGGTCTGCTAAAGACGCTAGAAATAGCACTAGAATGAAAGTCATGCTCCTCTCAAAATGGCCAAGATAAATTAATCCCAGAGAGGCAGGAACAGTGAAACCAAGAGGAGAAAACCCATCACATAAATGAAATATCTGTAAGTATCATTGGCACAAAGCAAAGGTCTTCTTGCCTAAGGATATTCTAATCAGCAGTCCTGAGAGCGAGAACCAAAAGGCAACTGGAATATGGAGCTCTAAAAAAATACAGAACAGCAGCAGTGCATTGAGCAGACACAGCTGATTTATGGGGCAAGAGAAGAGTAAAAACCTACTTAAAGCTGCTCATTAATAGGCTTTTCTTCTTTTTGAGGAGGTAATCCATGTGCATGCTGGGAGAGTGTTCCCACATTTTGCACCGATCGTCCCAGCCATATTATGTTCCTCAGATACAGGCTAAAATATTTGAAGCAAACTACTTCTCATTAAACTGTGTACTATATTTATGAATATAGATTTATTATATATGGCATAATAGATGTATTCTTTATACACAAATATATTTATTATAATATTGATTTAAGCATTAAAAGGCTTATTGCATGGACTAGGATCAAGTAATTTAGCTTCTCGTCTACTTCCCCCCCACCCCCCTTTTTCTGGAGGCTAAACAGAGGTAAATTTGTCAGCAGGTGACTGTGAATGACTAGTAGAATGACGCTGCCTTTATGCTGCTCATTCCCACTCAGAGCAAAGCATCCCTGCATTTAGGAACTCTGTGTCTTCTTGTTATCTCTGAGTTCCTAATCATTCAGTCTGAATGCGGTTGTTTTGTCATAACCCACCTTTTATGATTTGGAGTGTTACACGTGATTTTAAAAAGTACAATCAGATGGAAGGTAACAGATTAGTCACATGCAGGGTCAGCCAAACAGTGACTGGCTGACAATAAAAAAGCTAATAAATTAGCAAAAATGTAGTATGTAAAGGAATCACTCAAAAATTCTATGGTCTATTACTATATGATAGAAGAAACAGTTAATAAGATATAATCATATCTGTTCCAAATATTTCCAATGCTGATATAACAGAAGTTAACAGATACACCAGTATGCTAAAACTCCACTATTCATCTGTACTCTTCCCTGCTCTTCTGCCTGTTTTTCTATGTCAGCTGCTGCCATGGTCTTCACACTTCAAGGCTTTTTATTTTGTCTCAATTCCATCTCAGAGTCTAGTTAATGCATCAAGAAAAACATCCAGGATAAACCTAAATTAAACTGTGTCTAACAGACATCTGGACAAATTTTCTTAAACCAAAGCTTGTTTGGGGATCCTTGCTCAGAGAAGAGCAAGATGTGTAAATACAGTAGCATGACTCCCCTTTACACATGCGGTTTTACTGTTCCTCAAAACAGTGGTTCTACTATCATTACATACCTGCAACAACATATTTCTGTATTTACATATTGTAATGTGCAGATATGTTAAGAGACTTTTTTAAATAAAACCTCTGCAATGGTGATCTCTTAAAGCTAAGTTGTTATCTTATTTTCTAGCTCTACATAATAAACCAAGTCTGCTCTCTTTGCCTTGAAATTTTACCTTTTCCTCTCAGTCTGGCCTCCAGCCTCAGCCTTGGACTCTCCACACCTCTCTACATCATGCAAAACTTGGTCTTGTTATTGTCATCTCACTGTGACCACTGGGGAATTCAGCAGGCCCATGGATGCCGGACAGGGAAGAGCCTGGCACTCTTTGCAGAAGACTGACTCGTTCATCTCCACATCAGTTTAACACTGAGAAGACTGGTGCCACTTTTGCAATTGCTGGCATAATTAGCACTGTCTGGCAAACAACTCAAATTACCAAGGTGGTGTCAGTATTTAGCATAAGACAGTAGACCAGTGAATCGGTAAATCATTATCATACCTGAATTGCCAAATTCTCAAACCAAATATTAGACAGTCATATATGTTCTTCACTGTAAAATAAAGCATGCTGCAATATAAAATACAAATATTCTGAGGTTACAAAGTTAAGGTACGTTCTGATAACTGTGGTACCCTCACACACCAACGCTGGCATTGCAACCGGCAGGCTGTACTTGCAGTAGCAAAAGATGACAACTACTATTTTCTCACAAAGAATTCAAAAGCTCACCTTCATTTATTAAAAACGTTGTCATATATCATCAGTAAAGCTCCTTTCTCCTATTGCAATAAATAGAAAGAAGCATCTATGTGGGGTGGGGTTTTTTCCCCTTTAAGTAGAAAGGCTTCTTTTGTTAAAGAAATTAGATAATTCTGGCTGGTGCAGAAGCTGCTGCCTATGACATTTGGTGGTCCAAGCCCCTGACTTTCCTTCTGGGAGGGAAGCCTGGATAAGGACAGGGCAAGCTTTCCATCAGCAGGCATTAGGAGGAGGGAAGATATCAGATCATTAGATCCCACACTCAGATAAAACCAATTACTTAGAAGCAAACTGTCTGCAAAATTACACTGTTGGAAGCAAAACATCACACAGCCTCATTCCTAAAGGTTGGCTGCATTATTGAAATATCTGTCTCCATCACCAGGAAGGACTTAGTGTGCTAAGTGCTGTACAAACACAGAACAATTAAATGACCTCTCCCAGAAAGCTTGCAATGTCAACACAAGGCAAAAAAAAGAAAAAAAAATGGATGCTGCCAGATGGGGAGAGATGAGGTAATGAGGAAGCACCACTAATCCCTGACTTGCGACAATGTCAGCACACCAACACCACGGACCTCTACTGCTCATGGTGATTCTGCTGTGAGAAGGTTGCTTAATTTGTTAAGGAAACTTGTATTGCAGGGGAAAAGGAAATGAAAGGTGAATAGCTTTCAACAGGTAACACAGGTGAAATGCCTGGGCTGGGGTAAGATTGGCACTGCAGAGAAAGGAAACACCAGTTTTCCCAAGTGATCAGCTGTACAACTGTGGGGACCGGCAGAGAGCAACACGCAATTCGATATGAATTTTAGGTGAAGCCGTTTATTGGGTGAAATCCCAGAGATGATTTACCTTTGTTACTGCAAACGTGGCAAGCTAAAAACCTGCTAATTGGTTACACACACTGTGTACACCCTACTGATTGGTTAGTGATTATAACGAGTTCTGATAAACATATCTTACAGCTCAATATGTTAGTTTACCTTTGATGCCTAAAAACATCCGCACACCGGCTGTTTTGACCATCTTGTTATGGCTGGTTCTTAACATGTTCCGTTACTCCCAAATACCTTCCCATAACAGCTTCTTGGTTTAGGGCAGCCTGTACCCCTACCATCAAGGCTGCTATGTTTTGAGAATGTGATTATTAAGTTCCTCTCAGCATGAGTAACTTTTCCTTTCTCATGGAAACAGAAGAATATTGTCAGAGCCTAAATCTTGGGTGAAGAGAGCTAGGCCGCTAGCAGGCCTGCTGTCTCCCCCAACATAAAACTGCACAGACCATCTACCTGACAACCTTGTCCTTTAAGGAGCAGTTAAGCTCTTCACACCTAGCCCACTGCCTACAGTAAGCTGTTCTGCCCAAGGGGACAAGTCTAATGGGTGGAGAACTGTGTGTTGAGTAAGCTAGAACTCAATGTACTGTTCTTAATCAAAAAAACAGTGGAGCAGCCTAGTTCAGAGTAGCTGAAAGACCGGATCATCACAGCATCATCATGTTGGAAAGAAGCAAGCACCACCTCTCACCAGCTAACAAGAAGTTTTATCAGAAGCCAAAAGAGTACCTGCTTTGTCCTTGAATACTGGAGCTTTGGGCACCCCCTGAAGGTAAGGCTGACTGCTGCTCTTGCTTTAGACTGCTGCTGCCCCTCACCAGACTCAGTAACATATTGTCCAGACACAAATCTTAAGCCAGCTGCCTTTTCATTCAAGTGCTTATCTGAGGCTCACATTCAGATATTTGAGTGAGGTAACAGTCTGCATTGGATAGGAATAACTGTTGTGCTGGGAGCTGTCAACATTTATTACAGGCATAGAGACACTGTCACATAATGGGAGACTGGAGAACATCAGAACTTGTATAGTTCTGAGAAGAGGCAAATGTGCATGATACGAATAGAGTTTCTGAACAAGGAATACTGAAAGAATGTTAGCTTTTGCCAATTATACTCTCACATGGGGGGCATGGAAAAAATAAGAGACCACATATAGGAAAAGTAGATTGGAAAGAAACCCCACCAAAACCTTAAACAACACTTATCTAGCTCACCTGACTATGTAGGTTGCAAGTTCAAAAATTTCACAGCATTAAAAAAATAATAGTATGCATACAGCAAGTAATCATGCCCTTTAGCCTTAGAGTATGCCTCTCTTCAGTGTTCTTCATAGATATTTGCAGACATACCATGGAAGGAAATTTCCTCAAAGGTTGTGTCACAAGAACGTCAAATGAATTACTGCATAATTCATAGAAAATATCATTTACTTTGTTGAACAAGTAGTAAAAGATTACTATTATGTGATACAGTGCCCTTTGGTGGCTAATATAGAGCTAGAGGACTAGAAACCAAGCCTTCCTTAATTCAATTAAGAAATCTTATCCCACAAGGTGAATTCTCCTGAAGTAATGGGCATGCTCTCCCAGTCAAGACAGTCTTTGCACATGGTGGACAGAGAACATGGGTTTAGAAAACTGCAGGGTCAAAACCCTTGAACAGTGATGGAAAGATACATACTTGCTCAAATGCCTTCTCAGAAACAATTTTCCAATCTTCTTCAAAAGCAGTAGTCATCACTACAATCTAAATTTCTTCAGTGAAGACAGTGCCATATTACTATCGATCAGTTAAATTTGGCTTAGACCTACAGTGGTCACTAAGATTCCTGTGTTAATTGTACATGTATTTTTGTAAATAACTTTTATTTGCAAAGACTGCAGGCAGTGCAACACACAACACACCATTATTACATATTATTATATGTAAGACAGCAATATTTTACATGTTTATATTCCTACCCACACAATGCAGAAATAAAGCAAAGTGAATTCAAGCCATTTCTACGTACTTGAATAACAGCTTATTTTACCTTCAACCTTTCTCTATCTAGAAAGACTCACAGTATTTCTCATTTAACTTTAACCTAAAATTGCCTATCCTTTCCTTAAATCTCTAGAATTGCCCAGAGAAGGAAAAAGCCTACAGACTTTAGATACGTGATGTATATCATAACAAAAACTAACATAACTTTAGCATTTATCTGTTCTTAGATTTAACATGCATATATACAATATTTACTTATGCACACAATATAGTTAGACATTGCTTCCTTCAAAAGAATTACGAGGTCACTACCTCAGCACTTTCCCTCCAAAACCTGGAAAAGCAGTTGAGGCACCTAAGCAGAGGTGAGGACAAACTGGTGGGGAGTCTGTTCTTACCAGTGAAAACCACACTACCATAATGAAGCAGCAGTAGATTCAGTGCTAAGTGTTGTTCTGTTTTATTAAGGAGAGCAACTAATATCAGCGTTATGTTTTGCTCCCATTCTTCCCCTTCCAGTCATGTCATAATACATCAAATGTTATATATGAGAAACAACCCATCATTTGGTTTTCATCTGCCCATTCCCTTACACAAATAAAGGTTTTGCTGGGTTTAGCTATCTCTGTACAGCTCAGGCAAGATTCCACCAGGCAGCATTATTCTTTTTCTGACTTTAACGACAACATGAAAAAGATGCTTGTTTAATATCTTGCATATAACCAAACATTCATTTAGACACAGAAAACAGGCAATGCCTTGAATTTTCAAGAAAGCTAACTGACATGACAAAAGAGCCAAGGCATGCCATACTGCTGTACTTGATCATTAATTAGTCTAATGAACACTGAAACCCAACCAGATAGGATGAAGTTGTGACTCAGAGTAGCAGATGTGATTCTGATCTGAAACCTCTGGGGAGCGTCTATGACAGCGAGCGTAGCAGTTGGTCTGAAGAGCAGTGCCACAGAGGAAGAAATTGCTGCTATGGAGGAAGAAATTAGTCCTTGAATGGCAGTTAATTTGTTCCAGACAGAGAATTTGCTGTTAGGAAAGGAAAATGTCTTTTATGAAACCAGGATAAATCCTCAAACAAGTAAATTATTTCAACTCTACAGGGAATGCCTAGTTTAGAAAAAATATCATAAACAACAATTGCCTATAACCTCTTCATAACTATATTTAGATAGGATAAAAAGTATAATAATAAGCTGGTGAACGTAGGGCATGCTTACATTAATAAGAATGTTAATATGTGGATGTCAAATTTACTCCAGTGCTTCTGTACACGATGGTTTACTGTGCAGCAAGCATGGAATCACTGAAAGATTATATTGTTAGCAAAAGCCAAAAGCTGATTTACTGAAAAGATGAGCCACAGATCAGCACTGATACTGCAAGGGAAGATGAAAGGCAGCCCTGGGAGCTGCCCAGGCTGATGACAGACAGCTCTAGCCACCCTGCATGACCCTCCACATATAGATCCAAATACTTGAAGACTCCAGGAGAACAAAAGCTTTACAGAAACTCAACTACAATTCCTTCCAAGCTCAAAACCAGCTCAAACGAGTCTCCTTACTCGAGAGAGCCTCAAAAAGTATGAGATCTTACCACTTTGTGAATACCATTTGTAACATGCATACTGCAGACACACCAGAGGGAAGCTAAAACACACACCATTTAGCAAAAGGGCAGGAAATTGCTAGCCCAAGTCAGAAAATGTGCTTAAAGCTGCTTGCAAACATAGAGATCAGGGCTGTGTTTGTATGCTCTTGTCAGAAGGACAAGAGAAAAGAGAACATGTGCTCTGCAGGAACCTCCTGATTTCATCTGTCATTTGGCTGAGTAACTTTCAGCAATTTCTGGGAAAAAAAGGTTTCCTTCTGGAAAAAAAAAAGTTGTGGTGTTTGTTTTTTTGTTTTTTTTTTTTCCTGACAAGGCCAACAGAACAAGCACAGCTTTCAGAGAGACCTGAGAAAGAGCAAAAGTTAAATGACAGGATCTTTTCTTTCACACAGCCATTTGCTTCAACATATCCTCACAAGATGCTGCAGAAACTAAGGCTCAAGTGTTGTGACAGACAGTCAAGACTTGTTTACTTTTCTTAAGGCAAACACACGAACAGAGCTCTTGCATTCAACTGAGAGGAAGAGCAAATGAGCTACGCTTCTCACCACGGAACTGATCTCTTTTTCCAACTGGTTTCTAGTAGAATTTTAAGTGTCGCCCAATCCAGATAACAAGAGTCTTTCTTCCTCTCTCTCTGTATCTCCTTCATTTCCCTGGTTTTCCCTTGCTCTCTCTTACTCCCCTCTCTAGCACTGTTCAGTCTTCTTGCCACACCAGCTGTTTCCAGTAGCACATTACACTATTAAGGGAATCAAGACTTCCAAAACTGGACAGAAGTCCACTATCTCAGACTGTTTACCTGTATTTATTGCCAGGTTAATATGCATTTCTGCACTGAAGAGCTTCCACAGACGGTGCCACCAGTTACAGCAAGTAAGGAAAAGTTACTGCAGTTCCTCAAGCCCAACAGTTGCTCAAGACACAGTGGTAGAGCAGAATCTTTTTTGCAGAGATGCTTAAAGAATTCATAAGAGCAGAGTTTGCAGGAGGAGGAGGAGGAATTTGATGACACGAGCATTTGTTTAAATTATTTTCTAGTTAGTTCAGAGTTAACAAAATGTCATAAATCAACCAACAATGAGATCCAAATACCTGTGGAGACCAAATCAGTATCTTGCAGAGCCTGTGTCTCTGATCTCAGCACAGCTAATCATATTATATATATGCTACTACAAGAAATCCTGTTTCTGCCACTATTCAGAATTCTGGCAGTGCCTGAGTTTATTTGCCACAACGTGACAAGAATCATCAAAAAAACTCTTCTGTGCTGTAGGATATAACTGTTCAAAAATAAGACTACATACCCTGGAAAATACAATGAGCTAAGTCTCACTAATTTTACTTAGTCAAAACTCTAATAAAGCATACAAGATTGAAAAGAGTACTGTACTTTATTTGATAATTTTCAAATTAGAAATGTTTTAACACAGTGATTATTTCCTGGTATTATATGAAAAAGACAAAAAAAAGAAAAGAAAATTACTTGGAATGAACACATGTTTCGCTTAACAGCTATTCTATTTCACAGAATCACAGAATCGTAGGGGTTGGAAGGGACCTCAAGAGATCATCGGGTCCAACCCCCCTGCCAAAGCAGCTCCCCAGCTCATATTGCACAGGGAGGCAGCCAGCTGAATCTTGAATATCTCCAGAGAAGGAGACTCCACCACCCTCCTGGGCAGCCTGTCCCAGGGCTCTGTCACCCTCACTGGGAAAAAGTTCTTCCCCATGTTGGTGCGGAACTTCCTGTGCTCCAACTTGAGGCCATTGCCCCTTGTCCTGTCCCCACAGACCACTGAAAAGGGGCTGGCCAATTCCCCCTGCATCCCCTGCCTAAGATATTTATAAACATGAATTAGGTCCCCCCTAAGTCTTCTTTTCTCTAGACTGAACAGTCCCAGCTCACTCAGCCTGTCCTCATACAGGAGATGTTTCAGGCCCCTCATCATCTTCGTAGCCCTTCTCTGGACTCTCTCCAGGAGGTCCCTGTCTTTTTTATACCAGGGAGCCCAGAACTGGACACAATACTCCAGGTGGGGCCTGACCAGGGCAGAGTAGAGGGGGAGGATCACCTCCTTCGACCTGCTGGCCACACTCTTCCTGATGCATCCCAGGATCCCATTGGCTCTCTTGGCCACCAGTGCACACTGCTGGCTCATAGCCAACCTGTCATCAACCAGGATCCCCAGGTCCTTCTCCACAGAGCTCTTACACTAAAAAGACACTCTCCATTCTTGCATGCATCAGAAAAACCATCAGCCTGTATCCTGTCTTTTATTTCCACCGTAAACGAATGACATTACAGGCATATACACCACAACCAGAGACAAGAATGTAAACTTTGCTCTTGCACATTAAAATTAAGATGGTTGTTGAAAAAAAAAAAAATCTAAAATTTTTGAATGTGACATTTTGAAAGTGCCATCAGGAAGAAACATAATTTACAGATCTCATTCTTCTGCTCCTGTGTGAAAATGGGTCACTGCTGCTGACTCAGCATAGTGCTAAGAGTTCTTTTAGTACTTTGCATCTCCCTGGTATTAAACTGTGACATGGTGTTTCAGTCCTTTGTTCTCAGACTCTGTAAAGGGCTTAGAGGTAGGTTGGAAGGACATTTTTAAAGTTTACATTCTAAACTCTGATAAAAATAGACAAATTGGTACAAGTTTTACTATGATCTTACCCAGTGCCTTACAGTCCTTAATGCCACTGTGCATTTCCATACATTTTTTCCATCCTTTAACCTGCTTCCCACTCCCACCCACATACAAGGACAGCAAGTATTGCTTTAGTACAGAGTAGGAACCATTTCTCTGTATTAAAAAGGCCAGTAGGGAAGGTAACATTTCCAGGGAATAAAAGCCTATGTGACAAGCATTCCTCTTCTCTCCTGATGTAGATCAGAAAACCCAAGAGGAAAGCTATGACTTGCTTCCTTTTCCACCTGACAACCTGGTCCTCTTTTCTATTTGTTCTGACTCCACTGCATCTTGTGTGGCTTTAGACAATTTGCTTTAAAGTTAGCAGACCAAAGAGAAAAACAAGAATCTAAACATTCCCTCACTGTCTATGGCAACTTTTGTTTTGAAGACCAATTTCATTACGTTGGCACAAAATCCATGATTTAAAGACCTGAAGATGAAAGTCTTATAAAGTTTAACTACTCAAGTCTTCTCATCTCCTTCCCCAGCCTACAGTCTTCTATCTTTTCTATCAGCTCTGCCAACCCCTGATCTTTGGAGACACATCAGGACAGAGCTGGCCCTCCAGAGATGAGGGGCAGAATGCTTCAGCTGCCCCATCCCGACACCCCACTCCTTCCCTGGGCTCTCCTCATCACCACTCATTCTCCTTGCTGGCCTTACAGTGTTCTTTCTCACCCTGCTGAGGAAATCAAGAGCCGCTTTGGTGATTTCTTATTCCTTTTTGATTTGGTGACTGTACTCCATACCACACACCTTCCATATGGGTTATCTTCACCACAGCAAACAGATTGCTCACAGTAACAAAGCCTTTAGATGCCTCCAGGTTTTATTTATGAACAATGCCTGGATTATTTTCATTTATGGTAAATCGTTGCATCGGATGGAACCTTTCAACCTTTTTCTTTTGTGTGTCTCAACCTAACTGGCACAAGGCACTTTTGACTCACTTGAGCAGCTTAACTCTTATTGACAGACTCCAAAGAATCTAATTTACAGGACTGGTTCCTATGCCCTTAAAGCAAAGGTGAGTAAACAGATCTAAAGGGCATCATACCTCTTACTTTATATTTGAATGGGATCAGTAATATATTTCACTGAGGTTGTTCATGTGCTCTATCAGGCACCATCTAACCAGGTGACCTTTTATAGTTTAATTTTATGTCTTTTCAAGATTGATTACACTGTGAGCTTTGAATTGTTTCATACTTAAATAGTCCTTGTTTTTCATTTAAGACACTTTCTTATAGCTAAGAATACAGTCCAACTTTTGAATAATGCATTCCCCCTAGGTTTTCACAAGCAAGCAAACCTATGACACAAACAAAACGCAGTCTCCTTACTATTTTATTGTACCTTATAGAAAATAAAAATTAATTTGGTCACCAATTTGTATCTTGATTTCCTACTAAGTCCCAAAACAATAACAACAGCAAAAAAACGGCCTTTCCTAGAGATGATGAAAATGTACAGTTCAACTAAATGGTGCATATTAAACATTAACAACTGCATAAGAAAGGAATTTTTACAAGATTATTACAAAGGTAATAACACAAGAGAAGTTGTTGAGACCAACCTGTGCTCCAGGAGCTGTCTAGACAAATAATACATTAAAGCAAACAAACCAACCGACCGGTACTGCTATTTAGGGAACTTCCTTCAGCAATCGTTCATGAATGATTTATAAACAGAGCTGCTCTGGCTTCATTTCATTACTTGGCTTCACATATGAACAATATGAATGGGATGCATTTAACTGACTTAACAGCTACACTGTGTATATACACTAGATATAAAGGAAAGGCATTTTACTTCACGTAATCGCTTTACCGTAATTGCTAATAAGCCAGGCCATATGCTTCAGCAGAGACTTTGCTCCCACCCACGCAGTTCACACATTTCCTCCTGTATGGCCCTGCAGTGAAGTTAATACTGGATTTGTGACATGAGAGTTATTACCAAGGCAACAGATAGAAATCAAACAGCATTATGATTTCACTACAGACAAAAGGGAGACTAGAAGTCAAAAGCAAAAAAGGGGGGGGGAATTTCTATTCACAGAATCACAGAATCTTAGGGGTTGGAAGGGACCTCAAGAGATCATCAGGTCCAACCCCCCTGCCAAAGCAGCTCTCTAGCTCATATTACATAGATAGGCATCCAGACGAGACTTGAATATCTCCAGAGAAGGAGACTCCTCCTGCGTCCCATGCCTAAGATATTTATAAACACTAATTTATACCAGGGAGCCCAGAACTGGACACAATACTCCAGGTGGGGCCTGACCAACGCAGAGTAGAGGGGGAGGATCACTTCCTTCGACCTGCTGGCCACACTCTTCCTGATGCATCCCAGGATCCCATTGGCTCTCTTGGCCACCAGTGCACACTGCTGGCTCATAGCCAACCTGTCATCAACCAGGACCCCCAGGTCCTTCTCCACAGAGCTCTTTTCCAACAGGTCATCCCCCAGCCTGTACTGATACAGTGGGTTATTCCTCCCCAGGTGCAAGACTTTACACTTGCTCTTGTTGAATTTCATTAGATTTCTCCTAGCCCAGCTCTCCAGCCTGTCCAGGTCTCTCTGGATTGCAGCATCAAGACACAAATCCTTTGATAAACATAAAGGTAGAAAATAGTGTTTTGCATATGTTTCTTCTTTCAAGAACTACTTTGTTTTCAAGTTTTCTCCAAGGTGGCAGTCGGTTAGATACACTTTCACAACCTGAAGTACTGCAGAAATAGATTTTATCACTCACCATTAAAAAAAAAAAAAAATCAGATTAAGGCAAAACAAAACAAGACCCAATTACAATCAGCAAGACTGTTAGCTGGTTTTCAATGTTTTAGAACAAGAGCTGCAACCTTCTGGCCAGTTTGCCACTGAAGGATGCTTTAATTGGTATTAAAAACTGAGGGTAAAGACTGTGCACTTGTGCAGAGTCCCTGCTGATCATGTTTCATTAAAAATAAAACATATTCCAAATTAGAAGACAGACAACAGGATTTCCTTTAAAATACATTGGTATGGTAGCTCCTATGCAAGTCTTTGAATGTGTTACAAAAGTAAACATTAATATTAGTAGGCTGCCCAGAGAAGTAGTGGATGCCCCGTCCCTGGAAGTGTTCAAGGCCAGGTTGGATGGGGCCCTGGGCAACCTTGTGTAGATCCAGGCCTGGAGGTTGGTGGCCCTGCCTGTGGCAGGGGGGTTGGAGCTCTATGATCCTTGGGGTCCCTTCCAACCCAGACCATTCTATGATTCTATTTCCAAATGGAGGTATTACAAGCGTTTGCATAAGTAACATTCAACACAAAACATTAAAGTAATTTACATTTGTGACAGCATTACACTGAAAAATGCTGATTTTAAAAGAAACTTCGGGTTTTGTTGCATTTTAATTATTTTTATTATTGTTTGAAGTATCAGCTAATACTCAGAAGAATCCTTTTTAATACATCTGCAACGTAAAAATAATTAACAAAACCATCAGGCAGATCCCCTACCATCAGGCTAATAATTTGATGCTGTCATACCACAAGGTTTACTTTTACTCCTGCTATGCCATTCTTCAGTATATGTTCTTCTAGGCAATAGTGCAAAATAGTAGTCAAAAAAGATAGGAAAAAAGAAAAATATTTCATGTGGTAGTTCTTCGGTTCACTGAGTTAAGGTCCAGGTTTGGGGAAGAAAAATTAAAAAAACCAACTAAAACCCCAGTAAAACCCCCAAACCAAACAAGTGTTCAGCACCAGCAACATAAGCCACAGGTTAATATTTATAGATCTACAAATTGAGAAAATAAAATTCAATTTCAAAACCAAATGAGAGCCTGCAGTTAAGTTCCTATTACAGCACCTCTCACCAGCACCCTGAACCTGCTTACTCTGCAGTTTGAGAAGGGTTACTGTTGTTTCTCTTTAAACCTGAGGAAAATCACAATGCACATAACCATCCAGCTCAACAGCATTCCATGTGTTTGGTTTTTAGAGGTGAGGTTTGTTTTGTAACATTTTTAAATAATAAATGGATAGATTTATCCATCAGAAGAAAGGTGGGATATGCAAGTTGAAATTAAAAGAAATCAGCCTTTTCTTTTAAACTTACATATATCTTCTATAACTTCTATTATCTACTAATTCCAATATCAAAAAACTCCAATATTTTATTTCCAGTACAATCTCTATCGTAACAGTTTAAGCGATTAGAAGTTATGTGTGTTTCCTACCTCCCTTGAGACACTCAGAATCTAATAGCTCTAAGTACAAAACCGTGTTCTGATAATCATTCTAGATTTTACTTAATTTCATCCCATTACTCCCATCACATAACATCTTGAACTACTTCCCTGATCTTCCTGGCCCTCAAACCTTCCAAACTTTTATATCAGAATTACATATTCTTTGATCTCCAATACTTAAGACATGGATTCATCTATAAAAAACATCTTCCAAAAGCTCTGGCTAGTCAGACTGACAAAGCAAGCAGCTTCTTAAACAAGAGGAACATTTTGTAGCTTTAACGACTCCATCATGATTCGCCGTTTTGTTTTGCATGTTTTTTCCTGCTTTATTGGAAGATTTCATTACAATCAAATAAAATATTTAATAGATTAGTATCTGAAAAGGCTCAAAGCTGTGATTTTCCTTTTCTATTTCAAAAGGAATGAGACCATGAAACGCGCAGAGAATTGGCATTAGCAGTGAGACGCTTCAGCCTGAGAAGGAACCTTGATGTCTGGTATATGACATGACCCAAAAAACTCAAGCCACAGATTTTTTGTTTGTTTTACAGTGAATTAGAAATCTATACTTATAAACTGACTTAGATCAATTTCTGGCCATCACACAAGGTCAGCACAACAGGAGAAGAAAGATTCACTTTGGTTTGAAAGTTATTTTTAATTGGAAACTTGGTGTTACTGTGGTTTTACTGCTAGCAACAGTGACACACAGGTGACTCTTTAAACAAAACTTCTGAAGTGCAGGAGTTGTCTTTAAAACACAGCAAATGACACAAACTTTAGCAATAAATATTGTGACAGCCTTAAAAATGTTCAAATTTACTGAACTGCCTTCTTGCATCCCAAGCAGAAGATTTATCCATCTGCATCCCTCAGTCTTGCAGTTTGCTGGCAAAGTACAAAATCAAAATGAAGGCTAAGGTCTAACTATTCCTCATAGTTCTTGCACAGGTTTAGCACTAAGATGTCCATCAGTATGACCTGCTATTTTCCTTCCCCATCCCTCTCTGAGACTCTAAATAGCAATACTCACTACCATCTCCCATCCTCTCATCACAAAAGGCTAGGATTTGTCCAGGTCATGTTACTTCACAACTGAAGCAGTCAGCAGCCTGTGAGGCAAAGAGTTAATTATTCGTCCTCAGACCTGCTGCAGTTTTCCCTTGCCAGCTAACAATTTGTTTGCTTGTTTGGTTTTTAGTTCTTGGATATAGCTTTTGGCATCCTGACATCACCACATTTGTGTTTCAGCCACTTCCTAGCTGATTTACTAAGTATCCCTTACCAGGTAGCACTCTCTTCCTACATTGGTATTCTCTAATGATGGAGAAGAAACAATTTCAGAGCAGGGTCTGGAGAAACCACAGTCAGACTCCTTCCCCCACCTGCACTGAGGGGTACAAGGTGGCAAACAAAGAGGAAATGGAAAGGATTAAGTCTGGCCACATGGCCATTTCCCAGCTGTTGTAAATACTGTCTGTGGTTCCTGTATGCAGCATTTGATGAATGGGTGTTTAGCAATTCTCTTCCCTGCTCCACCAGCACCTTAACATCTGGCTTGCAAACTGTTTCTGCCCAGTCTAAGGCCCTGCACTTCAAAGCAACACTTTCATCTCCAAAATGGAGTTTGTCCTTGGTCACAGTTCCAAAGCCACCACTTGCTCTTCAGGAAGTGTGATAATTTTCCAAATCTAAGTGGAAAGATTTTCACAAAGAAACTTTCAGTTCAGACTCATCAATTTACTGAAGAAAAAAAAAAAATCAAAACCAAACCACCCCAAAATCTCTGTTTTAGGGCTTGGGAAACTTGTAGCATAGACTGGTTTCTATGCAAGAAACTAGTGTCCAATAAGGACAAGTTGGTGACTATCAGCTGTTTGGTGCTTTTTAATTTATTTATTTTATCCTTAATACACTATTTATTTTACAAGAAGCAAGCTCAGCTGTGATAATAATACACTGCCTGTGGAAGAAAGGTCACTGAATGTGCAAAACTTTCAATATACCAGTTATGCTTTCATTGTTTTTCAAGTACAATGCAGCTGATGGAGGCAGCTTCCATGAACTCTCAGTTAGAATGTTTTACATTAAGTAATATGAAATGACTTTATTAACTACAATTTAGTCCTCTCAAGAGCTATTGTAAGTTAATCATGTTATTTGGTACAGCACATATACAAGGTCCTGTGGTGTAACAGTAGTCACCTTTCCTAGTGTGCTTGACTAGACTAGGCTTTCAGTTTACAGTCTGTCTAAAAACCATCTGTATGCTATGTAAGTCCAAAGACACAGCTCTTTACTACAGTTTTGTACAAGTTTCCATGCAGAACTACATAAAAAGCATCTCACAATATGAAGGAAGGAAAATATAGTAAAATTAAGGGTCACTTCACAAAAAAAAAAAGTTATTGGAAGGATTCTTTAAAATCAAATAAAATATTTAATGGATTATTATCTGAAAAGCAAGCGGACCTGCAACATAGGATTTCTTTTTATTAAACATTTTCTAAAGCCTAAGGGTAAAACAGAAAATTTAAGAGAAAGATATAAACTGAACAGTTTAATCTCAAAAAAGCCCACTGAAGGATGAAAACCTAAGCAGGAAGCAGTCTTAATGCTGTGGAGTCAGAAGAGAAAAATTAGACTTTTTACTAAGAAGTCACAACATTACAAAGTGTGTATCTGAAAAACACACTCATGTAATTGTCCCTCCCTCAGACTTAAAGCATACTTGGGTCTGATTGTATTCAAGGTCAACTGAGGTGGGAAATCACTGGCCATACAAAAATAAAGGCTTGGTAATCACTGTGGCTCAATTTAAATCCAAGTGGAGACTACAAGAAAAGACAGCCTGCTCTTCAGTAACTCTTGTGCAGCTTGGATGACATTTTAGCATTGTGTAAGTTTTGGGGCTTGTTTTGTTTGTTGGCTTTTTAATAAAGTGTGATACTTCTTGGCTTTTATTTTAAAATGCACAGCCAGAGAATTCACCAGAAATGTATTCAAGCATTGATTTTTAAGGTTGTATACAACACAAGAAAAACGTGAACCACCATTACTTTTTGCCAGTAGAACTCTTGTTTATAGGTCTCAACTATTTTCCATATATCCAAATCAACAGTCAACACACTAGCAAAACCTCATTTCAATGACCAACTAGGACATTATAAATCTGGCATAATCTGTAAATATGTTAATTTGTTAATGATAAACCTCTCTATGGCTGCTGATGCTAAGAAGTAGAGAAGGTTGCTAACTACTTGTGCTGTAATTCACAAAATAAGGTATTTATTTCATGATCTTCAACAAAAAAAATGAAAGCTTTATTTGCAGTCAGTCACTGATGTAATGAATTCACTAATTCATTTTTAAAAAGTTTAAAACCTGGCATTTAAAGGCAACTTTCACAGTCTTGACTTTCACCGTTCCTGTAGGGGTTAAGTTACATGTCCCTGTTGAGGCAACCACCCCCAGGGGTAAAAGTGCCAAGTGCTGCTACAAGCCCTGCTGGGTCCTAAGACAACAGCAAGGTGCATGGAGCCTCACACTTGCTTCACAAAACAGAAGCAAAGATTACAGCTCCCCATAGGCTCCAAATCTGCAAACGCTGCACAGCAGGCCTGGTGATTAGACCTGTCAGGAAATGTCATTCCTCACTACAAGGCAGACACTGAGGTGCTGGAGCGCGTCCAGAGAAGAGCAATGAAGCTGGTGAAGGGTCCCGAGAACAAGTCAGAGGAGGAGCAGCTGAGGGAACTGGGGTGGTTTAGCCTGGAGATGGGGGGTCTGAGGGGAGACCTTAGCGCTCCCTACAACTACTGGAAAGAGGGTTGTAGCCAGGTGGGTGTTGGTCTCTTCTCCCAACTAACAGCCATAGGACAAGAGGAAATGGCCTCAAATTGCTCTAGGGGAGATTTAGATTGAATGTTATAGAAAATTCCTTTACCGAAGAGTTATCAATCATGGGAACAGGCTGCCCAGGGAAGTGGTAGAGTCACTATCCCTGGAGGTATTTAAGGGACTGTGTAGATGTGGTGCTTAGAGACATGGTTTAGTGGTGAACTTGGCTAGGTTAACGGTTGGACTTGATATGAAATGTCTTTTCCAACCTAAATAATTATGTGATTCTATGAGGTTTGCTTCCATTAAATTCTTCTCTAGTTTCTATTAAACTTCAGATGTATCCTGGCTTCTTTCCAGTCCCACTCTCGTTCTCTTTCATTCTCTCATTTACATTCAGTATGATATTCGTTCACTTTTCATGTTAATTGTTTTAATATTCTTAACTTATCTTCAACCCTTCAATTTCCACTTCTTACATAACCTCCTCTTGTCCTCTTTTGTCTTTTCCTTCTTTCTTTTATCCAGCTTTTTTTCCTCTCTCATTACTCTGAGCTTTTTTCCTTCTCCATAAAGTGTTTTCTTCAACTCCCTATTTCTTGCCAGCTGGAAAAGAGATGCTTCTTATAATCTTTTTTTTTCTCTTTTGTTTGCTTGCATAGATTAAAAAAGCAAGACTGTTGGAGCTCAAAAGCTTCTGTGGACCAAATCAGAACACTAATACATTTTTTCACAAGGATTCACTACAATTTAGGATATGCAAGGATATCTTAGCAATAAAAAAAATAGTTCTTAACTAGGAATAACAAATCCCATACATCAGCAAAACCAGAAGATTAACAAAAATGCTGAAGGCCATAAGCTTTCCCCGTTGACACATTATATCACTTTCCTGTTGCAGAAAGCTCTTCTAACACAAAGTGAAAGGATAATGGTGAATTAGGAAATTGGCATCACTTCAAGATCAGTGTTTCAACTGCAGAACAAAATATTTTGTTTGGCTTTCATCAAGTCCACTTCAAGTTTCAGGAGAATAAGAACAATCAAGATGATACAGCTGTCCCTTCAATCTTCTCAGCTTTATAGTCCTCAGGGCACAGGCACCTGCGTGAATGCCCATCAGCTCTCTCAAAACTAGCAAACCCTGAAAAGGGCAGCAGAAACTCCAGCACAGGCCATGATACCTATATGTAGTTCTCACAAGACAATACTAAGCTCCCTCCCTATGCTTTTTTTTAATTGATTTTTTTTTTCTTTTCACTGCAGTGAAGCCGCACAGTACCGGGAATGTTTTCACGAGACCTGTTCCTACAAGAAAATGTAAGCATATTGCTATTGATGTTTTTCACCAAACAATCTGAACTACTCACATCCTTCAAGAACTCTCTTCTTCCCACCCCCAAAAAAAGGAATTTCTAGCTTTTTTTTTCTAGTAGAAACTGATGGAAAAAATAACTTCAAGTTTTACCTTGAAATATTCCTTCTCCACCACGTTTTAACTATGGACTGCTATAGGCTTGAAAATATCTGCACACTACTGTTTTAACAAAAATCTGTGATACGTTACTATGAAAAAGCTAATTTGTAGCACCTGCTCTCTTGAATTACAACTTCCTTCACAGGGCCTTTTTCAGTCTCCTGTCAGCCAGATTTCTGACTCCAGGCTTAAAACAGTGAGCTTCTGTTTTCAAGATGAGAAAATACCAGAATGATAAGAAACTGAAAAGTTAAACCATTTCAGACCTGCTCACATCAGCGTGAGAGATGCTTGTCTAAAATTGTATGACTTTATCTTTACAGGTCAGTTAAGCTGGCAAAAGCCATGACAAAAAGGAAATATTTTTTCTACTTGAGGTACTTTATCAAACAGCATTGGTACCTTTACTTAGGGAAAAAAGAAAGAATCAAAGGAATAGGCCACCTAAAGCTTCTTTTACTGACTAAATTTATCAGGAATTTGTTCCTGTGAGAGTCACAATCTCCTTAGCCTATTTTTACATTCTGCTTCTCTTTTAGATCCACCTCCTCAATGCAGAGGTTGCTCTTCATGCCATTCTCACCAGTTCAATAACATCCTGTTCGTGATGAGTTTCCAGTTCCTCACGGCTGGATGTTACGCACACACACACGGCTGATTCAAATCCAGTGTGAAAAATCTGTGGAAAAACTACATCAGCTTATTGCGCGATGGGATGGACAGAGCAGAGTCCTCAATCACTCTTAACGAACTAGTTTTCCTCTTTGCATCCTCAAGAGAAATCCAACTACACATGGACTTTGTGGCTTTTACTGTCTTCACTAGTGATATCTAATTTTTAACCAGAAAATATGTAACAGGTTTCTGAATTTTTCAGCATGGAAGCTCTAGATTTCTGTTGTTGTCTGCACACTTTTCTTATGGGTATTTTTCTACACTTCAGAATCTCTTGTACTCCTAGGTAAACTCTGTGATTATTTTTAGACCCCTGTAAAATTTCTCTACATAATTCCCTACCTCTAACACCCACACTTTTTGATTCAAACTTTTGTTTTCTTAAATAGAAGAGTTACTCAGTAAAGCATACACAAATCGTGGATGTATTAAAACCACACCATAACTGTTTTCTTCCTTATTTTCATTTCACTTTCCTGCTTCGTGGTTTGATTATGTTTGGGTTTTGTTAAATGAGTGTTTTAGATATACACACATTCCTCTGGCCTCACTTTCTTGCAGTAAAATACAAGTCTCAACAATTTTTTTTTCTATCACAAAAAGAAGAAATCCCCAAGCAGATTAGAACATGTGAGTGATCATCGTGGACGCTGCCACGTTACAGTCACTGGTCACAGCACAGAAGAGTCTAATGAAAACACAAAAGAGGACAAGGGGAAACCAGAGGCTAAATTCTCTGCCATGGAAAGCCAGGCAACAGCAAGTTGGGGGCATCAGCCCCTTCTTCTACAGCCTAGAAATGGGTATATCAAGAGAAGAGCTTTCACAGCTGCACTAAAGTTACAATGAACACCAACTTCCAAAACACTTTTTGTGACTGTTTCCAAAACCACCAAAGGAAAGTCCACATAATCCAACAATCTCCAACCACAATCAATGCCTGTTTTCCCACTGCAACAGAAGAGCAGTCCAACAATGTCACAACCAAACATTATGGAGAAGAAAATAGTGCTCAGAGAGTTAATACAACCTGACAGATCCTTAAGGCACCAATTAATTACTGCATTAAAAAGCAATTACCAAATTCTATGTAAGGAAACCATCAATAGCTCCTTACTTATACTTGAAAAATGTCCTTTCATAGGAGAGCATTTGTCTTGCACATCTGACAACTAAGGATTTAGTTATAGTGGATTATTAAAAAATGCTGGATATTGTAAATAGTTTACAAGCCAGACCTTTAACAACAGTGCCTTCATGTGTTTGTTATAGGCGTTTTTGTATTTTAAAGCTAAGATTCGACAATGGTTTATAGTTGTAATTCTGTCCTCCTACACATCCACAAGCAAATTAGGTCAGTTCTAAACTATTTGCAAAACCTCCTACACAGAAAGGAGTTTGAGATTTTAAAACATATTAAGTTTAAAATAAACAAAGTCAACCTGCTGGTATCATAAACCTTGTGAACTTTCTATTTTTTGTCTTAGCCTAATGAAGCATACTATAGTAGTAAGGACCAAAATGTGACAATGACTGTCCTTGGCAAGAGGTTGCATCCACATCGAGTTTAATGGCACTTTAACAACATTTATTATATAAGTTACACTAATTAGCATCTAAACTTACTTCTAGATTTGGCATCATAACATCCTGTGGCAATGAGTTCCACTATGTAATTATGTGGTGCATGAAAAAAATGTTTATTTTAAACCTACTGCTGGGTAAAAGCTAGGAGTCATCAAAACTGTTGTAAAAAATGATGAATAATCATGCTGTACCCATCCTCTCTGTAACATCAGTAACTTTATATTCCTTTTGCGTTTCTTCTGAGCTCATTTCTTTTCCAAGCTGCAGAGTCCTAACTATCCTGGTCAAATACAGGTGTGTCTCTCTCCACAGAGAGTAAAGATTTTTTTTTTAGTAAGGATACCCTGGTTTATCCTTACTAAAAGAAAGGCCATCTGCACTTGTTTGGACTATTCCAGGTTGGTCATGCATGTCGTCATGATGATTCTACAGAAGTACAATGCAACTTTTTGAGTAGTAACAGTCTAGACTGCCACCCATGCAGTTTGGCAGTTCCCTCCTGCAAGCAGTGCTGTAAGATATTGTAAGTTAACGCACTTGCCATATTATTTTGTTACTTTGTGTTATCTTCCCATAACTGTTCATGTTCACAGATCTGGGGGTCTTAATATCCTGAATGGTGTGTGAGTACAAGCTGCTATTTTGTGGTTTAGCCCCTTTCACAGACTTATTAAAGCAGCAAAGATCTCCACATAGATCCCTCTAAGAGTCTTCTCTTGGTTTATGATAACTGATCTTTTATTATCTTTTTTTTTTTCCCCTTCCTTTAAAAAGTCATTAGCATGAGAGGGCTTCTTTCTTACTTTTGTGACCATTTGGTTACTCCAAGAAACTTTGGAGGCAGCTGTCATGGACTATGACAGTTAATTCATATGTGTTATATAGTTCTAACATACCCATGATCTCACATCCAACTGATCTGCGGGCTATAATCTGTCTACGACATTCATGTTGTCCTTTATTATTTTTATATTACCCATGTACGTGATAATTTTTCATATTTATGAACACACATCTTCTCATTTGGTTCTATGACAGCTTTAATTAATTTTGGCAAGGCCAGAAATAAAAACTTTCCAGGCTGTAGCTTCACACAGATTATGCTACATTTCCAAAATCAGTGATTATGTATTCAAATTACTCTGGACCTGTTGGATGTACCCTGATTAGCCCAGGAAATTTGTTATTATTCATTTTAAACAGCTCGTTCTAAAAGTTCTTCCTCTAACACTTAAATTTGAAAAAGACCATCTGACACATCTTTCAGCCACCTCCACTGCACAAAGCTCCATACACCCTCCATAATTAACATAAATGCAAAAAAGAGTCTTTGTTAGATTTGCTGCTAAAGATTTATCTTCTGGTGGGGTTCCCGCATCTTGATCCTTCCTGGGCCTGAAGACTAATAGGTCTCTCGCTTCTGATGTACACAAAGAACTTATCAAAGTTCTTCCAGTGCCTGTCTTCTGGGTTTCACACATAACTTAGCAGTTTTACATTCTCCTGCTTCCCAAATTTGGTTACAATTCCTACTTTATAAAGTCTCTCTTTACCTGTTACAGATTTGCCTGCTTTCCAGTTGAACAACACTGAGCTGGGTTTCCCCCCACCTTGTGACAGATGGCAGATGATGTTGACTCTAACGTTAAATACAGTAGCTCTTGCTAACTCTAAAACCTCTCTCTTTTTAGCTCTTCCTTTTTGCTATTTCCTAACAAGCTTGCTCCCTTAGGTGTGGTTCTCATGTCATAAGGCGTTACTGCAACCTATTTTACTCATGCTCTTTAAACAATATGGAGATCACATTCATTACAGTTACTCTTGTAGAGTAGCTCAACAGTAATTTCATCTTAACTACATCTTGTGCACTGCACGTCTGTCAAGAGCCACTCTTGTGAGCCAACAGCTTATCGGAAAACCTGATATATTGTTCTTTACTTCTACATGTACTGGGTCTCCATACACTCAACAAAACCTTGTAGTAACAATAAATGCTTCTTACCTCAGCATCTTACTTCCTTTAGCACTTCACAGTGATTTTTCATCTTGTTTACATGACCAACAGCCTAACCCTCATCTTATTTTGATCTATCTGCACATACATACAAACGGTAAGTGTACTTTCTTATCTAGACATACACAGCTTTGGCTGTAAACCTTAACGTATGAAAACACATCTCCCAGAGTACAGTTTACATTCTCATCTTTATATAAAGTTTGCCCTTATATTAACATCCTCTTGTACCAATGGGAGACGCCAAATATGTCAATACCTGGATTTCAAGCAAGCATTTCAGCTCTCTCACTCAATTTTTCACATTTCAGGTTTTGTCCAGAAGCCCATCAACAATTGCTACCAGTCTAATTGTCTTTTTCTTATAGTTTATAAAGAGAAGCAAGCAGTAAATACATACATGACGGTGTTAATCCCTGACAGTTGTTGAAACATCTGCAGACCACAACCCACAATTAAGGCTCTTCGAGTTGGAGGGTATGTTAGCATTCTGCAGATCACAGGTCCAGCTTAAAAAAAAAAACAACAAACAACAACAAAGGAATACATAATAGTTCTTAAGTGATCACTATCAAGACAATGTGTACCCAGGCATAACAGGCTTTGTACCTTAGTTTCAAACAAACTTGGATTATTTCAATTAATTGGGGAAAAAACTTGATCATTTATTTCAGTTCTGCTTTTCTGCAATGTAATACAAAGATGATTTTTGGTAAGCCAGGGCAAAAAAAAAATTAAACCATTTTTGCACACAGTATACAACTCGTGGTAAATGTACAGCTCTCCTATATCACACTAACAGACTGCACATTCGCTGTAACTGAATGCACTTGAAGTTATCACCAAATATCATTGCTGCTTCCTTTCTAAAAGCTGTCACTGTTATTGAGGCATTATTTCAGAAATGCCATTACTCACTGCTCAGATCTAGGTCTTGCAGATTAAGTGATCTGCCTAGTCCCTGACAGACCCTATTTCCACACACCAGTTACATGTGTGGACACTCTGAAGTCACAGGGTAGGTCTATTCTGCACAACTCTAAGGTAAGGAGGGGGAGCGTAAATTAATTCATTTCTTTAACATAATGTTGGTAGCAATGGTATAAGGTTGCATTCAAAAAGCAGAAAACAGTTTCCCAAAGAAGAGAAGAACCAAACATTTCTGGTGAATGGAGAAAGTTTTCTTCTCTGTTAATCTTAAATTTTCAAAGTATTCTATAAAGAAACAAAAATATAGAACGCTGTATGATATCAGGCAAAAGTTTAAAATACTTGACTCAATTACTTGAATTTCTTTCTGCTCAGAGTGGTGTTTAGGGCAAAAAACAGCCTGGTAAAAAATTCTGTGTTTTATACATATTAAGACATCTGGTACACCCCCTCAGGACACCTAATACAGATCAGAAAATGTGTAAGTCAAACCAGTTGCCATCAAAAAACCACCCCAAACCAAGAAGGCGAAGAGGATCTGCATTTTTATACCTCCAAAGTTCTGAACATACAGACAAATCAATGTATTGATGGGCTAGAAAAACCTGTATGGGTCTCTTAGTGAAGTTCTATTTACACGTCAAGAGTTTTAGCTTCAGAAAGCTGACTATCTTCTGTGGACAGTTTCAAGAGCTGAACTCAAGAAGGGGGTTTAGATAACATTTTATTCATTAAAAGATAACCAGACCTGCCCACGAAAAACATTTTCATTGAAAAATTATGGTATTTCTAATTCACATCTGAATTGTACCATCACTTAAATTAGTTGTATTATTAATGCAGGATGTGGTCTGGCCAATTCTCCAGCTGGATTCCAAGTAGCATTACCATTCAGACAGCATATAGTCCCACCCGTCCTGCCATGAAGTCACATTACTAGCTTCAAAATGCCTCTGAGTAAAATCAACCCACAGATAAATAAAGCAAGACATGAGACATCATTGGGTAGGACAGGTATATGAAAGGGTTCAGTAGCCACAGCAACATTTCCACAGTAGAAAAAACAACAGAACCAGCACTTGCTGCTAGCTAGGAGCAGTCTAGAGCTCAGACATACTCTTGGATTTCTCCTCAACTCTTAAGTTTCACAAAAAAAGGAACTACTAACAAATGCAACTATGAACCTTGACTCACAAGCCATAGCCCTCAGGCTTTCATACTCAGCATCACACCTGAGTATGGACATTTTGGGCTTAAAAATCTTTCTCTGACAAATGATTCTGCAGCATCTGTTGTGACCCCAGGATGCTGAATGCACATGAGAGATCTTCAGTTCTTCATACATTTCCTATAAAGCCTTTAATGGAGTTCAAAATCCATCTTTATCAACAAAGGATGGTATGGACAAGCTAAATCTTGAGGTCCACCATCAATGACTATGCCCATTGAATAAGCTGGAACTTACTGTTAGGTAAGGGATCAGAAATGTCCAAAGGAACTGATGCAAGATTTTTAACAATCCCTGATCCATCAGCTATTTGATGAAAGTTATATAAAACCCTATTCACAATACAGCTTTGTACAAAGCAATTGGAAAGAAGGCATTAAAATGAATAGCTAGAAATTAAAGCAGCTGTTCCCAGACAAAGGCTTGTAACTCAGAGAGAGCCATGAACTCTCAAAAAACTCCATCACCCAAATCAGAAATTTTAAGGCCATGCAGTAAAGTTTAGACCTTTAATGTAGAACTTTACACTTTTAGAGCATCCAGTCAGCTAAATTCAGGAAGCACTTGGAATTTTTCAGACTTCTAATTAATTGTAACAGACAAATGATGCTAAAAATCATCATAGAGGTTCAAGTCAGAGATTTAAAAGGCTCGCTCCAAATCTGCACCATGGCAACCACACATCTCAATAGGCATACACAAAATTAAAGGATTTTCTTTCATAAAATTCACAGCCTTCAGGTTTACAAACCAATAAATGGAATGAAAGAAATAAAAGAAATCGTTAATCTCTATATTAAAAGAGATTTACAAACTGCACTAAAAATCCCAAAGGACTTTGACTGGGAGGTGGCTGTTTTTATAACAGAAAATTAGTATGAAACTTTTATTAAAATGGCCTAACCCTAAAACTGTTCTGCTTTTCATTTTCTTACCATCAATCCTGCCATCCATGTTCTCTTAAGTTCCTATATTAAAGCCAAAGGAGGGAAGGTTTAGATTAGATATTAGGGGGAAGTTTTTTACAGAGAGAGTGGTGAGCTGCTGGAACAGGCTGCCCAGAGAGGTGGTGGATGCCCCGTCCCTGGAAGTGTTCAAGGCCAGGTTGGATGGGGCCCTGGGCAACCCTGTGTAGATCCAGGCCTGAGGTTGGTGGCCCTGCCTGTGGCAGGGGGGTTGGAGCTCTATGATCCTTGGGGTCCCTTCCAACCCAGACCATTCTATGATTCTATGATTAAAGCCTTCAAAAATAAACTCCTCTAGGCAAAACATGGTTGTTAACAACAGGGAATGGGTCTTAAATAAAAAAATTAAAAACAAAGTAAGTTTTCAGAATTAAATACGTTTTTCTTCTGAAAACAGAAATGGTACTTCAGAAATTTGTGATAAACATTAAATCTGCTGTTCATTATTACAATAGATTAAAATAGCACATAATGAAATCATTAAGGTTTAAAAAAACCAGAGCAATATAATTGCTCCCATAATTAGAGGGAAAGAGATGATGCAAAAGATACCGACCAAAAAATTAAACATTTGGCTATTTTTACAATAGAAAAAAATAGATATTTGTCTTCAAAAGTCAGTTTTTTCTTTGCTGTTGTTTTCAGCTAGGAGGTTTAGAAACAATCCTGCATTTCAACTGCTCATTTGAACTTGAGAAACCACCAATATGTTTATTTTCTTTCTTCTAATTTATGAATAAAGATGAAGGCAAAAGGATGAGACCTCCTAATATCATTATTAATTTAATGAGACTAGTCTTGGTTGGACATTTTGTGAGTTGGTTTCAGATAATTACTTCTGCAAAGTAAAGTTCCTTAATGCTTAGGTTTATAAAGGCTCAAAATATGCTACAGTAAAGGGCAGCTGAAGCTTGCTCTGGTGAGAGGGCAAAATGGCAGCAAAACCTGAAGAGCAATGGAAAAATAAGGATACTGCTGTTGTAGAAGGTGACGTTACATGAAGTGGTGATACATGCAGTAGACTGATGTCATCTTAACTGGCTTTTTCTTAGCCTGGTCTAAACCAACCACGTAACTAGATGTTCATCACCACAAGCAAAAGGCAAAAATAGGATTTGGAAGTTTGGCTTCACATCCAAAAAACCTCACCTTATTATCTTATGCTGAGCTAATGAGGGAGGGAGAAGCCACTCATCAAATCATTACTTCTATAAAGTGAGTGATGCTTTCCAAATGTACATTTTATGAATGGTTATCTGGAGCTTATAAAAAGCTTATAAAATACAGGCCATCTGCCTGTATTTTAGCTGCTAGTCTTGTTATTAGGCCTAACCCACGAGTAAGTTGTGTTTAGAAATCATGAATCACCTGGTAAAGCACTTTGATTTTCCTCTGTAGGTAAAATGGATTATATGAAGATCACAGGAGCTTGGGTGTGATCCACTGCTTACTAAAAGATACAGATACTTTTTGAAAATAAAAAAAACAAACCCTAGCTCTGCAAGGAGTTTAAATAACAAAAACTGAAAAGCAGAAGAATGGATATTAATCATGTCTCAGCATCACTTTCTGAAAATGTATTGTATACAGTTCCAGGGGAAAAAACCCCAAATACTGTAGACAGACATAAAAATCCCCCATCAAACGCAAGCAGACATCTAGTGCCTGGAAATTTTGTGATCCCCCATCCCTCAAATTTTTAGTACAATACTTGGCAAAATTTCACAGCCAGGAAACTATGGTTTGAGACTGGGCTCTGCAGGGTCAAACATTCTTTTGCCAGCTAATCTAGGTAACAGCTTGTAGCAACAGCTTAAAACTACGTAGGACTCATGCCAGCATTTTGTGATCTTGCTGTAGAGGACTGTTTCCAAAAGGGCAGGCTTAGCCAAGCAACAAGACAGTCACTCATCAGTCTAGCATCAAATAAGCTCAACTTTCAGATTAGTTTCTCGGACCCATTCTTGTCCTAATGCCAGTCAATACCCTCTCTTCCACCCAGGTGCATCTTCAAGGACCAGTTAGAAATGGGACAACAGAAACTTCAGACTGGTGGTCTGGATAACAGAAGACAGACATGGGAACCATTTCTCTGTTTTGCCTTTCCTTACAAAATGACAGCTTCCAGCCCAGCTTTCTCTGCATCATCTGCAGAATGTTCCTCCACCTAAAAGTCCCCTTCTATAGCACTTAGAGCTAGCTATTACTTTCTGCATATGAATGATATATTAAAGCAAACACTGAATCACAGACCAGTAGTGGTTGGAAAGGACTTCTTGAGATCACCTAGTCCAACCCCCCTGCTAAAGCAGGATCGCTTAGAGCATGTTGCTCAGAACTACATCCAGGAGAGTCTGAAATACCTCCACAGAAGGAGACTCCACAACCTCTCTGGGCAGCCTCTACCTGTGCTCTGCCATCCTCACAGATCATCCTCATGTTGTGATGAATCTTCCTGTGTTCCAGTTGGTGCCCATTGCCCCTCGTCCTGTTTCTGGGCACCACTGAGAAGAGTCTGGCCCCTTCCTCTTGACAACTGCTCTTTAGATATTTATAAGCATTGATGAGATCCCCTCTCAGTCTTCTCTTTTCCAGACTAAACAGACCCAGCTATCTGAGAGACCATCTCATATGAGAGATGTTCCAGTTCCCTAATCCTCCTTGTATCCCTACCCTGGACTCTCTCTAGCAGCACCCTGTCTTTCTTTAACCAGGGAATCCAAAACCAGACACAGTACTCCAGATGTAATCCTCACCTGTTTCCCTCTCTGACCTTATTACAGCACTCCTTTCTAAAAGTATCAAGTTCATTTTTTTTTTTCCTTTCTGTAAAATTTACAATGTTTTCAAAACTGCATTATTTATCCCAAGCAGATACAAACCAATTTCACCCAAGTACCAATCTGTTTCCCACTGCATCACAATGTTTCCAGTAACACTGGAAGCACAACTCCCAGCACTCCACCACAGAGGAAACTTCCTACCTTGTACAGTTCAATAAGGCTCTGAGACAGCTCAAAAGGTTACTTGCTCAAGTCTTTATTTTATTTTCCTTATTTTTTTTTTAACAGCATCATCCATCAGTCAAAAATGGTAAAAAAATGTCAGCTGGCTTGATAACTAAATTTTTCAGTTTTCCACACCAGACACATCTAAAAGTATAGCAGCCAGCCTGCTTTAAAAGCAAATACAAGCTAACTAGACATAACCACTTCAGTCCTAGAGAATTAAGTAGTGCAAGGAGTTCTTCCACACCTAGATGAACTAAAAGGGGTTTTTTTGTTTGCTTAGGAAACCTAGATTTCAAATAAATGGTCCCTCCAAATGATCTTTTTAATCCACACATTGAGAATAGAATAGACTCCTATTTCCTCCCCTCCCACCCCCAGCATTGAGTTGGTCTTTAGGGAATCCTGAAAACAAAGCAATTTTCTTTTATCTGCAAAAGGAAAAAAAAAAAGTAATCTTTCCCTTGATACCACATTCTTTGATATAAAGTTTTGGTGGTGGAAAATCTATCTGACTGAGTACTTCTACAAAGGTAGCAGCAGTTAAGAATACCTTTGAATAGGAGACGAAACGGTGGCAAGTAGGGAAGGAAAAAAAAAGGAGTGCATTTTGGCACTGTATGACATGTTCTTTACAGAAAGCAGAAACTACTGCAATTAAGTGCTTTAAAACTAGAGAAACCATCACAAAACACTGTTGCAGTTTAACCCAGCAGGCAGCTAAACATGGCA
This sequence comes from Zapornia atra, assembly GCA_013400835.1. Classification (NCBI taxonomy): domain Eukaryota; kingdom Metazoa; phylum Chordata; class Aves; order Gruiformes; family Rallidae; genus Zapornia; species Zapornia atra. The sequence continues at coordinate 433,517 of VZTU01013818.1, forward strand.
CAGCCATTTGCTCAGCCCCATCCCTGAAGCGGGATGGGCAAGAGAATCGGAAAGGTAAAACTTACAGTGTGAGATGAAGACAGTTTAATAGGACAGAAAAGGAAGGGAAAGTACCAACAATAAGAAATAATACCACCACCTCAACTGATGCACAAATTGCTCACCACCCGCTGACCAACGCCCAGCCAGTTCCCAAACAGTGGCTGCCATCCCTCCCAAGCCCTCCATAGCCATCTCCCCAGCAGTTTGGGTTTTTTTTTGTTCAGCATGATATCATATGGTATGGAATATCCCTTTGGCCAGCTTGGATCACCTGCCCTGGCTGTGTCCCCTCCCAGCTTTTTGGGCACCCCTGCCTTCTCATTAGCGGGGCAATGTGTGATGCTAAAAAGTCTGACTGCTTGGCAGCAACTAAAATATCAGTGTGTTATCAGCATTATTCTCATGTTAAATCCCAAACAGCACCACACCAGCTGCTAGGAAGAAAATTAACTCTACCCCAGCCAAAACCAGGACAAACCAAGAGAGAAGACTGGCCATTTACACGAGGCCAGCAGGTGCCGAGAGAAGCAGCGGCAATGATGGACGAGTCTCTGTGCAGGTGGAAGAGGGACTCCCAAGTGGTACTGTCAGACCTGAGGAATGGGGGAATGAGGGAAGGGGAAGTTTACCTGTTTCTTTGATATGAGACCTGGGGTAGTGACAGAAAAGCAATGATCACATTCTGCTTTCCTTCTAGCTCAGGTAAGCTCCTTAGAAATAAAGCAATAGGTATTAATGTGGCCCCGTGCATACCCGCAGCCTGACGTGGCTTTAGCTAACAAATATTTCTTCCCATGGTCTCCTCTAGAGCTCCTTTACATAGGAAACAGTAATTTGACCCTCACAGTGCTGGAGAAAGCAGATGAGGAAAGATAAGATGATGTAGCCAGCCTTACGCAGGCACAACCAAAATAAGCCAAGTGTTTTAACAGCCTGAAGAGCTTCCCACTCCACTCTCTCATCAAGTAATGAAGTGCAGTGCAGAGCATTTAGCAATCTGGAATTAGAAAGCTTTTTTTTTTCTCCTTCTTTCCTTTTGTTTTGAGTGGAGGAAAGATACTTAAAAGAAAATTGCAGTCAGGGCAGTTTCGAAAGTGCTTCTTTTTTTTCCCCCCCTTTTTCTTTTTTTGGCATTGTTGCTGTTGTTTTTCAATTAAAAGAGCTGATGACTCAGAGTTCCCTCCAACCCAGTCAGGAACCTACTCTCAAGCTGATCTTCCCAACTGTTACTGTATTAAGACCTGTATAGATGTTATATTTTACCTCCTGGGCATCACACTTCAAGCTTTACATTTTTTGAAACTTTTTCAACCAAAAATCTTATTTTTTTCCCCTTTTCAAATCGTTTATTTTCAAATGAAATCTCCCTCTTCCTGCTCTAAGCCAGTAATTTAACAGTGAAAAGAGATTTCTGCTCCTTGCCCTCCAAAAGAAGCAGACACGGGGATGCATTCCCATGACAAAAGGGGTGAGAAGAGAAATTTAATAGAACTGAGAAAAGAGCCTGGAGGTCAATGAAAGCTGCCATGGGAACCCATGGATATGATCTGTTGCATGTTCATTCTTTTATTAACTATATTAAATTTAGTTTAGACCACCTCCTTTAAAAAGTTTTCCAAAAAAACAACTTATCTAGGGGGTTTGAAAAAACTCCTTTAGCTTTTTAAAAACTGAGATGCTGTTATCATAAGAGCTTCATTAAAAATAAAGGAAAATAGTTAAATGAGAGATAAGGCCCACATTTAAACAGATTTTTAAAACCTGGTTTGAAATCAATACAATTTTAGCACAGCTCAGTTGGGTTCCAAAATTACCAGAGAGGAAGAAAAATCAAAAAGTCACTGCAGGTTAAAGTCAAAGGGCTTTAACTGTGGCTTCCTAACAACAAGATAGCACCATCAATGGATGTATAGATGACAGACAGCACAGCAGATCAGTTTGAAGCTAAAAATAATAAGTTTTAAGAAACTGCTTCAGCTTTTTTTTTTTTTTTCCCAACTGAAGTATTTGACCTTGAGCCCAAATTTGAATTCCACTGAAGGAAGGACAGATACACTTAAATATTTCACTGAACTGCAGCCTAGGATCATACTTGATCTAAAAGTACTAGCTAATTTACCACAACTCAGTATGAACCCCCTATCAGAAACAAAGGTCTCTAAGACAACCCTTACCACTCAACATCAGCATGTTTTTCAGCAGAGAAGGCCAAACGCATCCTGGGAGGAAGAGCAGAACCACTGCCATAAGTTCTTCCCCTCTACCCAGCACTGGCAAGACCCAGAGCTCAAGCACCACAATACACTGCTGCACGAGTCTGGAGGAGAATCACCAACGCGGATGGGGCTGGAGCACATGACATACAAGGAGATGCTGAAACAACTGGGATTGTTCAGCTTTAAAAGGGAAGGTAAAAGGAAAAGCTTCTGCTGCCTACAGTTACCTAGTGGAAAGCCAAAGAGAAGACAGACCCAAGCACCTCAGCCATGTGCAGGGGGTAGGACAAAAGGCAACAGAAAGCAGAATCCAGAAAATTTGGACCAGATGTGAAGTCTCTATTTTGTACCATGGAAGTCATCAAGCAGTGAAAGAGATACACAGGCATGGCCAAAATTATACTGAAAATGTTCCTGAGCAACCTGTTCTGACTTGTCCTGTTCTGATTAGGGATCTGATCTGACAACCTTCAGAGGTCATCTACATGATTCTTACAAGAAACCTACATCTTTCTAAGATTTGTGCTGGTACTGGTTATTATAACCAGTAATAATGAAAAAGTAAGTCTGGTATTTCACAGTAGTCACAAACAAATAAACTGAATAGTAAGAATTAAACTACCACAACACTATACAATGGTGCACTTCATTCTACTACTATTAAAACCTTTCTGGCTTTCCAATATATATTAAAAGTATTATTTTCACAGTTACCTTAAGCAGCAGTGACTGAAAAGAATCCTTACCTATAGATCCTGTAAAACTCAACCATCTCTGAATTGCCAACAGTGGTTCCATTCCTTTTTGCAATTTCAGTCCTAGGCTTCATTAATCAAGAACCTCTCAGTCACACTACACTGACAGCCTTTACCCTGAATTTATAACCTCTGCAGAAAACACAAATCAATATTGAAATCAGCAAGTGTAAAATACTCAATTGACAACTCCCATAACTGGTATGAAATAAGACATAGTAATAAGGGAGACCTAATTTCACCTTTCATTATACAAAGGGGGCTTATAAGATAGAAGGGGACAGGCTTTTTACCAGGGTTTGTAGTGATAGGATAAGTAATGGTTTTAAACTAAAAGAGAATAGATTAGATTGGAGATAAAGAAGAAATTCTTCACTGTGAGGGTGGTGATGTCCTGGTCCAAGTTGCCCAGAGAAGCTGTGGCTGCCCCCTCCCTGGCAGTGTTCAAGGCCAGGCTGGATGGGGCTTTGGGAAGCCTAGTCAAGTGGAGGGTGTCCCTGCCAATGGCAGGGGGCTCAAACTAGATGATCTTCATGGTCCCTTCCAACACAAACCAGTCTCTGATTGTTAGGAGCTGTACACAGGTCTCTCCCCCTTTGCTTTCTCACAGTCATCTCAAGAAAATAGGGGAAAGACAGGGAAAAAGGCAAGAAGAATAATCCAATTAATGGAACAGTTCCAACATACAGAAGTAGTAATACTACTTTTACTAGGCCCCTGGGTACTGAAATGTGTATACAATAATCCCACATTAGTGCACTGATGTCTGGATTCACAAGCTAAATATTAACAGCCTGTTTAGTGTGATTCTACCTTCGCCAGCATAACAGGCCTCTGCTTTAACTACAGATGAAAGCAACAGATCAAGTATACTACCCTTCAAGCTGGAGGGGGAAAAAATATTAGGAGTCAGGAATGCAACAAAAGTTCCATAAAATCATGAGTGGCATAATGAGGGTGAGCAGAGAACATGGTTGTTTCAAGGTAAGACAACAAGAGGTCTGTATAAAATGTCAGATGCAAAACCAAAAGCATAGTTATGATCCATCATGCTTTGCTATGATCAAGGCAGAACTGCAGTGAGACAGACTTTGTCTGACACAGCATGGCTGTTTTTACCGAAGTGTGAAAAATCCACAGAGCAGTGGACATCTGGTTCTTGTCTGTGGTCTGAAAGACAGGGACAAAAGGCCAAATCTTTGCAACTGCTGACTGTACCTTGCTGGAGAGGTGTTACTGCTTAACCACAACTGGTCAGCTCAGCACCACACAGCTGCTCACTCATTCCTCCCCACCCTCAGTGGGATAAGGAGGAGAATTGAAAAAAATGTAGAATTTGTGGGTTGAGATAGAGACAGTTTAGTAGGAGAGCAGAGGAAGAGAAAAAAAACACAACAATAATAATAATAATAATAAAAGGACATACAAAACAAGTGATGCACAGTGCAATTGCTCACCACCTGTTGATCAATGCCCAGCCCATTCCCAAGCTGCAATTACACCCCAGCCAGCTTCCCCCCAGTTTAAATTCGGAGCATGACATCATGTGGTACAGCATATCGCTTTGGCCAGTCTGGTCATCTGCCCTGGCTATGTGCACCTCCCCAGCCTCTGCTGGTGGGGCAGTATGAGAATCTGAAAAGTCCTTGACTTGGTAAATATTTCCTTGGCAACAACTAAAACCATGGGTGTGTTATCAACATCATTCTCATCCCAAATCCAAAACAAAGCACTATACCAGCTGCTAGGAAAAAAAAATAACTCTATCCTCACCAAAAATCAGGACAAGCAGATATTCCAAATCAACCACCTGCCTAAGTAATACCACTGGCTGAACTAGTAATAATTTACAATATAAAGCCACAGAGAACATATGATATCTCAGGCTGTGATCCCAAAAAGTGTTTTTATCACAAAAACTGAAGATTATGAAAAGCTGATGTTCATAACAGTTTTCAAATCTCCCCATTTCTGAAGAATTCACATACAGTCTATGCAAATGTTTATGTTCCAGCCATTCTGGAGTTGCAGGCAGAACAATGTACGTCACAGTAAAGTATGATTCTTCACAATTTTGCACTGGATATAATCATTAGCATCAATGAAATACCAGCATGGAAACAGTTTACTTCTGTTTGCATGAAGAACCACACAGAATCACAGAAATGTAGGGGTTGGAAGGGACCTCCAGAGATCATCAGGTCCAACCCCCCCTGACAAAGCAGTTCCCCAGCTCATATTGCACAGGGAGGGATCCAGACGAGACTTAATATCTCCAGAGAAGGAGACTTCACCACCCCCCTGGGCAGCCTGTCCCAGGGCTCTGTCACCCTCACTGGGAAAAAGTTCTTCCCCATGTTGGTGCAGAACTTCCTGTGCTCCAACTTGCAGCCATTGCCCCTTGTCCTGTCCCCACAGACCACTGAAAAGGGGCTGCCCAATTTCCCCTGCATCCCATGCCTAAGATATTTATAAACACGAATTAGGTCCCACCTAAGTCTTCTTTTCTCCAGACTAAACAGTCCCAGTTCACTCAGCCTGTCCTCATAGGGGAGATGCTCCAGGCCCCTAATCATCTTCATAGCCCTTCTCTGGACTCTCTCCAGGAGGTCCCTGTCTTTTTTTATACCAGGGAGCCCAGAACTGGACACAATACTCCAGGTGGGGCCTGACCAGGGCAGAGTAGAGGGGGAGGATCACCTCCTTCAACCTGCTGGATACACTCTTCCTGATGCATCCCAGGATCCCATTGGCTCTCTTGGCCACCAGTGCACACTGCTGGCTCATGGCCAACCTGTCATCAACCAGGACCCCCAGGTCCTTCTCCACAGAGCTCTTCTCCAGCAGGTCATCCCCCAGCCTGTACTGATACAGACAGTTATTCCTCCCCAGCTGCAAGACTGTACACTTGCTCTTGAAGAAGAAAGCCTATGGAGAATCAGATTAGTAACCTCTTTTTGTTTCATTTTATAATGCTGTCAGAGTTAGCAACAAAATTCCTGCAGCAGGATTTTCAGACTGTTTTTAATGTACCTTCACCACGAAGTAAAGTCTTGGTGGTTTCCAGGAATTAGAGAGAGAGAACTGCATAAATTTCAGAGTTCCTCAAGAGTAATTCTTGCTAGTGACAGCAAGACTGACAGTAAGTAGCTAGATCTATGCATAATTGTTCTTACAGCTGAAATATTTTTTTGCCTGTTGATTAACAGGACAACATACTGTGAGGCTTGTTTTCATTAAATCATTGCTTTAAAAGTAATTTTCAAACCTGACACACAGATGTCCTTTATCATCAGCTGTGACTAACCTGGTGAACAAAGGCTCCTACATAAATCAAAATATATATAAAAAACTCCTATAATACTGGACAAAAGCAGCAGGAAAAAGGCATCTTCCCCCATTACACTGCATGTTTTAGGGAAAATAGAAATAATACTCCATAATGGACAGTTCAAGGTCCAATATGTACTATGGAATACATCTAATCTGCAAGCTGCTTGCCTTAACACCAAGTTGAAAAACTTCTGATCATTTTCAGCATAATGAAGACAGAATGGCATTGCCTGAATGCCACGTTTATTAGCAGTCTCTTTATGAATATAAAATATTTTTAAAAGTGATTTTTACAAAGCTGTTGAAAATCCAGTAGAATGCAAGACAATGCTTGATCTCTTTTCACCCTCAAGACAGAAGCATGCAGGGACAAGGACCTTTTCACTGCTGCTGTGCAACCTCACAGATCTAGCAGATAGAAAGGGAGAGCATAAATTATTTACAGACCTGAGGCCCATTTTTCAAAAAGATAGAGGAATTCTATGACATTTCCTCATTAATTTTGATAAGTAGATTTTTATGGTGATTTTATACCCTCATCAAGTTAACCCATCATCTGAAAGAAAGGACAACATCTAAGGGATAGGCATCATTCCAAACACACTAACCTGTGTCTATATCCATAAAAACTGGTACTTACGATGCATCTCAACCTCCTCTTGTGCTCCCCCCTACTGAACTCCATCTGCTTTAAAATTTTAAACAGAAAATTTTAGGTTTTGGACAGACATCTTGTTTCTAACCTTACTTATGAAGCGGCTTACAGCTGGTCCTTAATTGGAGAAGGCAGGCCCAGTAACACAGGGAAAATGGAACCATTAAGAGTGGAGCCAAGCCATTTTGAAGGGCCACACTCCATCACCACGTTAGACCACACTCCATCACCACGTTAGACCACACTCAAATCAAACCTGCAGTGATCTGAGCTCTTTCAATGTCAACAGACAGACCTTTCTTTGGCAACAGATACTAACAATAATGTCAAAACACTACTTCTAAATATGTTGCAAGAGGATTATTCTCTCAGGATGAAAAGGGAGCATCAGGATGTCTTTGGTGTTAAGAGAAAAAGCAAACAAGTTTTAACGTGGTAGTGAGAAGCATGGCAAGCTTTGACCTGCAAGCCAGTAAGAACAAATGTGAGGATGGCAGGAAAACTGGAATATTTCACAAAAACTTACACATTTTGATATAGCTATCAAGGAGCCACACTGTTCATACTTCTTAGAAGGCATATAAAGATCAACTGATCTCCAAATACACCCTGGGCAAAGACAAGTCAGAGTTTGTACTTAAAATAATTCCACTTTCAAGGAAGAATGCACACATTTGTTTCACTCACAAAGGTGATCTGCTTCAGGACCACAATGCTGGCTGTCTGCACAGGCCATAAGTCATCACGTGAGAAGAAACATGTTTTATTGCAGAATGTCTAATTTTTCCCAGAGAGGACCACAGCACTAAGAAAGCCCCTCCACACTGAAAGATGCAGCACAAACATTGCTGTATGTCAGGACAGGATGAGGTGCAATTTCAGACAGACACCAGTGTGCTGGCAGAAGCCCCTTGTGGAGACATTCTAGAAAAAGCCAGCAAGGTTTAGGAGTAGGGGTTGTCTGAATTCATTTTCTCTGGCAAGAGTTCATTTTCCCCCCATTATTCTAGTATAAAGAGAGCATTGCCTAACAACAGAATCCATCCTCCAAGTTCATTTTCAGGGTTGTGCTTCCCACAGAAGCAGGTACGGCTTTCCCTTGCCCCTTCCCACCACTGTCACCTACTAGGTACTGCAGGGCTCAGCGTAGAGGTGCTGCTGGCTGCCACGTAAAGGGTATGCTTCTGATGCATGGCTGAGGGAGGCTGTCCCATTGAGTCATGAGGTTCAGAAAGGACCCCCTTGCTTTCTAAATTCCTCCTCAGAGAGGAGCTTGGGTGTGGCTAGGTCCAGTCTT